>JAJOOS010004235.1:0-31506 GCA_029582725.1 Solanum chiquidenum | reverse complement strand
CCTATATAAACACCTCCTCCTCCGATCACTCTCCCCGTGATCTTTCTCCCGCCGGCGAAATTTCCGACGACCGTTTTCCTTTTAGAATTATCAAAGAGGAAAACGGAAAATTGATTATCTGTTTTTCGTTTAATTTTCCGGTTTTCATTTGTGTTTTGTGCATTTTCACCATGGAGGACTATGAAACTTTTCTGATTGAACCTGAACAGGAATGGAAAACGGTGTCGTATAATAAGAAGAACAAAAAACAGTCAGGTAAGTCGAAGCAGGGAGAGGAGTTCTCCGGCAACTGGAACAACGGGGAGAGCTCCGGTGATGTTTTCCGATCGATTGAACAACATGCGGAGGAGAGAAGGAAGCGTATAGTTGAGTCTCAGAAGCTCTATGAAGCTGCTTCCGGTGAAAGTTCTGCCGTCATTGATAAAAACGAGCAGGATAGCGATGGAGAAGATGCCGCTGGTGGTGCAATTGAGAATGACAGTGTTGTGGAGAAGAAGAGTAAGCCGAAGAAGGTGAAGAAACCTAAGGTTACTGTTGCTGAAGCTGCTGCGAAGATCGATAATTCTGATCTAGTTGTTTATCTCGTTGATATATCAGTGAGTTTTCAATTGGAAAAATCTGATCTGTTGTTTTTATTGGTGAATTCTGAATGTGTAATTGTGGAGTTCCTTTTTTGAAATTCGCAGACGTCGTTTGATAAGCAGGAAGATATACAACTAATGCGATTTGCAGATTACTTTGGACGATCATTCGCGAAAGTGAGTTCATCTCAGTTCCCATGGATGAAGATTCTTAGGGAATCTTCAGTTGAGAAGATGATTGATGTGAGTTTTTCTCTTTTTTATTTTTTTATTTTTTATGTTCAATTAGATTTGATTGACTTGTTAGATACTTAAATGTGTAGAAAGCTAAAATTTGAGTCTTTGTACTTGAATGTTCCGGTCATGGAATATATGAAATAAATCAAAACAATGAATTTTTATTTGAGAATGAAAATTGAGATCAATGCAGTCAAATTATGTCTCTCTTAGAAGTTGGTTAGCTAGCTATCATTTTGTTCTAGGATTCTTCTTATTCGAATCCTACTTGGGGAGATTTGATTGATTCTGAATCCTTTTATTTCAGAATAAAGGGATTCTTTTTACACTATTCTATTGTGTGATATAGAAACTAGCAAGTATATAATTCTGCAAGATTCTGTTTTTATATCCTTGAAACTTTTGAGGGAATGCCGTACATGTTATATGAACTGTTCTTGATCTTTAATTTGATAGTCTGAATGCTATCACCTGAACATTTCAATTTTTGAGTAATCAATTTATTGTCTTATTGGTAATGCTGCTTCTTTTAATGAGTTAACTCTCTTGTTATTGAACAGATCCCTGTTTCTCAAATTTCTGAGGATGTTTATAAGACATCGGTTGACTGGCTTAACCAGCGATCATTTGATGCACTTGGTTCCTTTGTGTTATGGTCATTGGATAGCATTATTGCTGATCTTGTACAGCACGAAGGAGCTTCAAAGGGATCCAAAAAGGCGGTTCAGCAAGTATCTTCAAAATCTCAGGTAATACCATTCACTTTCTGTGTGTGCTTTGTCTTTTCTGCATGTTATTTTGAAAGTTTGTGGCATGTGTAGTGTAACTTCAATGATTGTCTTTTTGTGGTGATAGAAGAAAGAATCAGTTGCATGTGCTATATTTTTGAAGAATAATCCACCATAAAGGAGAAAGGAAAAAGGTTGTCTGGGGAAGGGGGCATGGATATCTGAACCTTGCATGTGTGGTTAAAGCTTCCCTGTATATGTATATCCAGGTTTAATACAATCTTTAATTTGAATCCCTAACTAGTTAGCACGTCTAATTGGAACCCATCCGTGATAAATGTGATAGTGGATTTCGTATTCTGTCCTTATCTAATTAAAATCTTTGTTAAGTGGTGATCCTGAGTAGCTCATGTTTCTTTCATTTTAGGAGTTGCCGGAGTGGCGTATCTAGAAACCTTGATTTGCATGTTTACATTCAACCCTTGTGATAAGTTAGTCTGGAGACTTGTCGTTAACGTCACTTTACAAGCACAGAAACATGAATTTTTGATAGAAATGTACGATATAATGAGAGACCCACCTATATGAGTGTTGTCAATTCAAGAAATATATTTATAATAAAATAGCATACAGCTGCCTGCATTAACATCGTCTCCAGGGAAAGGGGTTGGTAAAGTTCAGTTTTCCTTAAGTTCAAAAACTTTGTAGTTTGTAGTTTTCTCCCTTTCATATCTATACATTTGTGTCATTCATAGACTGGTTCTGCTACACCATGTGATATGATTGTTTGTTTAAATGGTTTGGGGTTGTCCTACAGCTGTGAAGTTTGTCTTCTCATGTCAATAGATATTCCTTTTGGGCTAGAACAATAATCTGATCCATTCTTCTCAAGAAATTTGTTCAGCTATGTTAATTGCAGAACATTGTAAACAGTGACTTTATTTTGTTTGTCTACATGTTCTCCATTTCAACTTATTATCATGTTTTCAAATTTGATGTCAGCCCAAACATTTCGGAATATTTACCTTGATCATTGTGTACTTCAACCTTTTCTCTTGGGAGCTTCCTCTAATGTTCTTTCTGAACTCTCTAAATGAAATTTCAGTGGAGAAGAAATGTTTTTAGCTCCGTCATTGTTTCATGAATCTGAATTACTAATTTATTTATTTCCTCAGTTCTGTTTCCTAGGGATATACTAAGTGCAGTTTTACAATTGTTTGCATCTTCTTTCAACATATGAATAGGAAAATATCATGCCGATATGCTATTGCTTATTAGAAGACTGGTTTAAGTCAAACTTTATTCTGGGACAGTTTTTTTGTTCTTTTTCTTTTTTTTCCTTTTTACTGTATATTTAACATTCAAAATCTGCCAAGAATTGATAAACTTGGAAATTAAGGATCTCAATAGCTGATACTTGTGACTTTATATGATAGCGTTGTTGATATATGTCATTGAACTGTAGGTTGCCATGTTTGTGGTTCTAGCAATGGTATTGAGACGGAAACCTGATGTTTTAATCAGTCTCTTACCAATACTGAATGAAAATGGGAAATACCGAGGACAAGATAAGCTTCCAGTCATGATTTGGGCAGTCACTCAGGTAAAAATCATCGTTCATTCTAGATGGTCTTTGGGATATTGCCATCATCTATCATTTCAATGCTCCCTCACTTATTGTTGTCTCTTGTGCTAACTTGTCTCAATTCCTATAGGCTTGCCAAGCTGATTTAATTGTGGGATTGTTCATGTGGGTACATTTTCTCTTACCATTGTTAAGCAGTAAATTGAACAGTAACCCACAGTCGAGAGACTTAATCTTACAGTTGGCTGAGAGGTACATATATCTTCTCTTCTTAAGCTTACTTAAAAGGTGTTTGATCAGCTCGTCAAGTACTAATGTGGTTCACTGTTTTTTCAGAATTGTATCCTCACCAAAAGCCCATGCTATACTCATAAATGGTGCAGTAAGAAAGGGAGAACGTGTTGTGCCTCCATCAGCTCTTGAGGTTTTGATGAGGATCACCTTCCCAGCACCTTCTGCTCGAATTAAGGTGATTTTTACTGCTGTTATTATGCGTTCCATCAATATTCTAATAAGTTACTTAAAATATATACATTCTGTATCGGAGTAGTTTGTGATGCTTGTTATGTTCAGGCCACTGAAAGGTTTGAAGCTGTCTATCCTACACTGAAAGAGGTAGCTCTTGTTGCTGCCCCTGGGAGCAAAGCAATGAAGCAGCTAACCCAGCGGATACTGCCTTTTGCTATCAAAGCTGTTGGGGAAGGTAAAGCAAAAAGTTCGACTCTATGTTGACTCTGCAGCTCCTTTGTTTTTGCGTCTGATTTGTTAGTGATTGCTTATTCAGCTATATAGTCCTAAATATTACATGTTCTATAGGTGTTCCTGATCTATCAAAGGAAGCTACTGAGCTATCTATTTGGTGTTTGACTCAGAACCCCGACTGTTACAAGCTGTGGGTAAGAAATCTATGTTCTTGATTTTCTCTTTCCAAACTCGTCCCTTTTTTCTTTAAATTTCTAGTGACTGATCTGTTATCTTTCCCTTGTGATTGTAACAGGACAATATTTATCTGGACAATGTTGAAGCAAGTCTGATAATAATAAAGAAGCTGTCTACAGAGTTCAAGGTGCATTCTGCTAAGGGACCTGGACTTGATCCATTGAAGGTGACCTTAAACAGTCTCAGACTTAAGGTATGCTAATCTTTCTGTAGTTGAACATATCAGAATGATATCTCCATTGAACAAAAGATGAAGTCTATCTAGTTTTACAAGTTATTTGGTTACTCTTGTTATAGGCCTGTTTCAATTGAAAAGGTAATTATGGCTCAGTTTCCCTTTTGGACTTCTGTTATTGGTGGGGCGAGGGCATGCGCATTAGAAAAGAAGCCCACAAGGCCAGACATCATTGTTCTTCTTTCCACATTTATATCAATGTTGTATTATACCTGTGTTTATCATTCGGTCACTAATTGGCATACCTCAAGGGATGTGTGTCTTTGGCATGAACTATGACACATGAAAGTCCTCGTACTAATCCTTCCAGATTAGTCAATCAAAAACAATCAATTCATCATAGATGGAGTAGTAAGCTGTTACTAATTCAGCTAATTTGTTTTTCTTTATGATACTGTAGAGTGAGAAGGCATTGGCCAGTGTGGATAATGCTGCCCATCAAGCATCCTTGATGGAAGTGCAGAAGTACTGCAAGATTCTACTTGGACGTTTATCCCATGGTAACGGATGCATGAAGGCTTTCTTTGTTATCGGTCTAACAATGGCTGTGGGTGTTGCTTTTGTCTCCAAGGAGTCCCCGGAGGTCAAGAAACTGTTGGCAGATCGCTTCAATGACTTGCAGTCCCTGGACTTCAAGAAACTGTTGACAGATCTCTCCAACGACGTGCAGTCCCTGGATTTCAAGAAACTGTTATCAGATTTCAACTTGGCTTGAAACTTCCCCTCTCACTTAGAGGGTTGTAAGTTAAATCACCTACCTTTGTTATATGTTTAAATTATGTCCCGGCACAGAGAAGCTAGCACAGCCCAGAACAAAAATGGGTAGAGAATGAGTTGTTTTAGAAAGGAAAAAAAAAATAGGTACAGTAGATATGATGCCAAGTTTCTGGCCTCAGTTTACAGTGTTTGTGTTTGTTTAGTTTTTTTTCAAGAAACATAACTATTTAAGTAATGGAGTTTCGTTTGGCTGAATTATGTTTGGTTTTTCAAACCAGTTTCATCTGATTTGAAATGGTTTATAACTTTATATATGTTGTATATGGAAGGAATTGTAAGATATGACTTATGGTTGAATAGCTTTCCCTTGACTTTGGTCTCTGGTCTATAATAGCTTGCAGGTTCGTTCGGAAATTACACTTATCGACCTTGGTAATGAATGGTCTTGAACTTTTTACTCTGCTTGCTTCTGGTGTAAATCTTCGAAGGTCAAAAGTCAAAACTTAGTAAACGTGAAGTTTTGCTCATAGGGCAAACGGGGTCAAAAGTTGACCACTCACCTCCAAGGCCAAAGTTGGACCATGCTACAGAATGGTACTCTGATAATGAAGTTTTGGTTCTTTGGTCCATAGTCATATAGGAGTCTTTTAGGCCTTTTTGTTAGGGATAAAAAGGAAAATCTATTTCACTTTTTTGAGTTAAATTATAAGTATATATTAATATATATAATCTAAGGTACGAGTGTCAAATGTGATGTAACTTTAAAAATGAAAATATGATAATTAATTTAAGACGAGGGAAGTGGTTCCCAAGAATAGGATAAGGAAGAAAAAGAAGCAAGTCAAAAATATACTAGTAGTATTTAATTAATTATTTGTGCATAGATATAAATTTGAAATAAATTTACACATTTATGCATAGAAATTTAAAATTTTACTTTGCATTTGGTATGATCAATAAAATATTTTTCGAAAAATATTTTCTATCACACCAAAGGTGCCAACCCCCCCTCCCCCCCCAGCTCCTCCTCCTTGTGTTTCTCAAACAATATGTTAGTTAAGCATGTTACTCAATAGTTTAATTAATTAACAAGATATATGTAGACGTACTGATGCCTTTTGCTTCTGAAAGTATCATATTATATACACTTTATCACAATGATTGCTAAATGATCAAGCTATGATTTTACAGATATTACCAATCTTACTAAGTTTAGAGATAGAAATATTGTCCAAAATATATATTATATATTACGTATATAAAAGGAGTTCTACTAAATGCAGTAACTTTTAAATAAGTAATAACATCCCATATTAGAAATTAGTTCAAGGAAATAATGAATTCAGTTGAATACATAGAACCTGTTTCATGGTAAACGATTTTAAGTTTATAGTTGATATAAATATCGAGTGCGAATAAATATTTATCAATTAGATCTGCTATTTTACTCAACATATATGCAATAAATGCATCAACATGGGGTTTCCCTTTTTTTCATAAGGCATGACGTCCGTACAGTGCATGTAGTTTATAATTATGTGACAATGCACGTTATATCAACTTCTACTTGTACTATAGTATAAAAGTTGTGATATATTTTCAACCCTTTCGTTCATCGAATTCAGACTCAAAATCTTTTATTCATTTGATCATAAAATATTATTTAATTATAAATGATAATTTCTTTTTTCTTTGATATTCGATATCTGCTATAGGACCCTACTAATTTGAATGTGTGCACTGCCGCCTAAGCTTATAAAAGAGGAAGTCACTCTCTATTAAAAAAAATCATCTTCAACATGCAAACCTTAACATTCTAGTTGAGTGTAAAGGACATTTGTTTCTTCGAAGACCCGCAACTCCTATCACTATAAAAAATAAAGGTTTTTTTCCACAACGAAAATTAGTTATAGTACATGATTTTTTCATTCACTTCGGTGAAAAATAAATTCTCACTGAAATAGTGAAAAATTTCCTTATTTTTTCATATGAAAACATTTAATACTATTTTTTCTTTTCTCACTGATTCAATCAAAATGTTTGTAGGAATAATCACTGTAGATTTTATAGTGAAAAATTCAGTAGAAATATAGTGATGTTTTAGTAGCTAGTTTACTTTTGGATGCGTTTATACTGGATAAAGCTCGTATGTAATAGCTTTCGAACCGCACGTAAGAGATGGAAATTGAACTAGACAAATCTAATATAATGAGCTCAACTAAAAAGACATTAATAAAAAAGAATTAATCCGTGTCCCCCATAAAATACCACATATTATCTTTACGGTTACAAATTAAAAAGAAAAGAAAAAAGACTTAATGCCTAAGGGCCATGTTACCTCATGTGAACACTAGAATTTTTTATATTATTTTTATATCGTCTATATAATCGTTGCATGTGATAAATATTTAAAGTCAATGAAATAATTTAAAACAGATCTATCCTTTTTCCAATATATAATTAACTTTTTAACACAATCATTCCAATTTATACTTCATTTTCAAGTATAAATTTGACGAAGAATGTAATGAAGTGATTAAAATATTTTTATTCTTAATCCAAATATCTTTTTGATAGAAATCTTTTTTCTTTCTTTCTTGATAAATTTATAATCTTATCATTATAAACTTTACAAATAATTAAATAAAAAATAAAATAAAATTATAGGCAATTAATTTGGACAAATATCATCATTTTTTTTGGCAGTATTGAGAAAAAAGAGAAATGAAACAACAGAATAGTACTTCCTTTTTTGTCTTTAAAATTTCAAGATCCAAGAAAACTACTCAACTAAAACAACAACAAAACAATATGCTCTTCGAAACAACTCACTTGATTTGCAGGGTGATTATTTATACGAATAATTTAAAATCGATCTCTTCTTTATGTCTTTTAAATCGAGCCAAACCTAGGATGTGGCAAAGGTTATATAACAACAAATCTTATCATTTTCTTAGAACTTAGATCGATAAATTATTTTCGATAAACTAACATGTTAGATAAAGTTGACAATAATTTTATTTATTTAAAAAAATTAAATTAAACAAAAAATAAAAATACAAATTATAATTCACCGCAAACACGGCGTTATCACCGCTCACTTTATTTCATAATTATCAATCAACTAAATGGACTTTTCTTGTGCATTGGTCCCATTTTTACGCCCTAATATACGCCCAATTTTATTTTATTTATTTATTATTTTTATCTACCTCCAAATTAATAGAGATAATTACACTTTTAGTCCTTTTAATAAATTATAGTTTTAACCTTCAAGTAAATATAATATGTATTTTTAGTCACTTTATAATGTAAGTATATCATTGAGTCAAGGTCTGTCGAAAACAGTTTTTCTATCTTTTAGAGTATGAGTAAAGTTTGCATAGACACTATTCTTTTCAAACCTTACTTGAAGCAGTACACTCATATGTTATTGTTTTTGTTGTTTTATATCGAAAATATGTGATATTAAGACTATTTTTAGAATTATATTTCCTCAAATATGGAGTGACATTAGAAAGCTAATGTAATACATCAATGATTGAATAGTTAGCGTTGAGCTTCTTCATTTCAATTTATGTGATAATGTTTTATTGAATTTATAGTTTAAGAATGAAATGAAGACTTTTGAAATTTGTAGTCTAGAGTAAGAGTTTTGGATTAACTTTTCAATTTTGACTTGTAAGCCAGAAGTTTGTTGTGACTTATTTTTATCATTTTAGCTTAAAATTAAGTGCTTATAAGCATTTTTAAAAAAAATCTTACTCATACATCATAAATCTGCTTAACGTTATTTTTGCTTAAAAACACAAAATAAGTCGATCCAAACATGCTCTAAGCCATAGTATTTGTGTGAGATAAATCCTCTCATTAAGAGGCCGTAAACTGAGAAATTTAAAAATTAAATTGTTATTAAATACAAAAAGATGTCATTTTTTTAAACTAACTAAAATGAAAGAGTGTCGCGTAATTGAGATATATGGAGTAATAATTTGTGAATCTTCACAATCAAAGGGATTAAAATTGTTTCATATCTATTAATTAAAAGTTAAATATGCTTAATAAAAATCATCAGGATTAAAATAAAAATTTATTGATATTTGAGGGACTAAAAGTGCTAATATCACAAATTAAAATTAGTCTATAAATATTGTCACTTTACTCTTCTACTTCCATCAAATATTTCCATTTATCTTCTCTTCTTCTTTAATATTTTATTTTCCTTCAAACTATATAGTAATTTCACTTCCATTTGAAGAGAAGAAAATGGCAAAGAGTGGTTACAATGCTAGCTTCTTGTTGCTTCTCTCAATGTTCTTGATTTTGCTAACTTTCTCCAATGTGGTCGAGGTAAATATATATTTACACGCTAAAAGCGTTTATGATTTAACGTATAAACACATTATTTTTCTATACAATATAATTTTTAGATAAAGAATGATGATCAACTAGTCACTCTTCAATCTACGTTGCTACGCCATTGATCTTGATTAATTATTAGATAAAAATATAATGTACATTTTTTTTTGACAAACCCTTTTAATTTTATGTGTCTTTTTCTTCATTTTTACAGGGTTACAACAAGCTCCGCCCAAGAGGTAATATATATATTGTCCTTTTTCTTGTAAAAATACTTGTAAATTTATATTAATCGAAAAATAATTTTTAAGGATAACATTTTAGTCATTATAACAAAAATATATATTTCATTACAGTGGCTTATTATCAATTTTAGCACTTATATACATAAATCATTATTTCAATTTTCAACACGAAATGTTTATCAACTATTTTTTAGTTATAAAAAAAATAACAAGATCTAGTGTTTTGACAGTAGATGGAAACATACTTGCCACTTTGACTAAATAATACAAAAAAAAAAAACTCTTTTACCTAGGGATGAACAATAATTTCATCTACTAAAATATCGATATATTGAAAGAAATCATTTATTTCTGTTTTTTTTTGTTTTCGCTAGGATTTGAACCTGATTTTTTAAAATTTAATTTAATTTAAATATATGGTGTGTTTGATTTTTTTTTAATTATTATATAGATTGCAAGCCAAAATGTACTTATAGATGCTCAGCAACATCACACAAGAAGCCATGTATGTTCTTTTGTCAAAAATGTTGTGCAACATGTTTATGTGTTCCTAAAGGAGTTTATGGCAACAAACAATCATGTCCTTGTTACAACAATTGGAAGACTCAAGAAGGAAAACCAAAATGCCCTTAATTAAAATGTTAATTAGGAAAATTAATCTTTTTTCCCAATAATTAATGGAAAAGATTAAGAGTACTATGGTCATGATATTGTATTTTGTATTGCATCAATTTAATTCCTCTTTTGGAGTAATTTTGATGTTTTAAGCATCTTGTATTTCTCTACTTATGTTATGATGTAATCGGAGTCTAAGATGAGTTGTAGTACTGGAGCGATATATGATCTATGTATTAGGATTCATATAGCCTTCTTCAACTTGCTTGGAGATGAAGTGTTATTGTAATCTTTCTTTTTTTATAACGAGAATATAATAATAATTTATTTATTGAATCGAGTTTTTTTATTTTGGAGCATTTTTCACTTCTCTTCTCTGTTGTTATTGAAATTTAAAATGAGTTGTAATACTGGATCAATATGACTATAGTCAATATTTGTATAGCTGACTTCAACTTGTTTATATCGAAGTATTGTTAATATGTTTTTACCTACCATGAGCATGTAATAATTTATTTATTGACTTAGTTTATTTCATTATATTAAATTTTACTTTTATGATATTCTCTTCTCCTTTTTGACCCTTGAGTTGGGGATTGTTTCATCTAACAAGTCTTTAACTAGTTTTTAATTTATTACCTAAAATTATACTTTCTTCGTTCACTTTTAATTATCATGATTTTCTTTTATAGAATCAAACGATAAAAACTTTGACTAACACTTTACGATGCATTTTTTCATCACATTGATATGTAAAAAATTGCAATTTATAGTACTTTTCGTATAGTTTTTGAACATCTAATTTTTTTTGTTTAAAATATCGAATTAATGTAATCTAATTTAACTTTGAAAACTAATCAAATTGACTTTCGAAAAGCATAATATGACAATTGAAAATGGACGAAGGGAGTATATATAAAAAAAACTAGTTTCTAATTTAGTTGTACCAAACCTTGTTTGAATTGGAGAAAAATAAAAGAGATCCAAATATATTAAGTTTCTATATTTATATAACATATACTAAAAACATTGTGTGAAAGAGAGAAAACAAAGGAGAACCAAGTTTTTCTGCTACACACTGCTGTTTCTAATATATGGTCCATATGTTAGTTTGTAGATGACTATAAAAATATATTAAGTGTAATTTATAAACGATGTTTGAAAAGTGAGTTTTGATAACTATTTGATGATAGTTCACGTAGGAAACTTAAAAATTCAAGAAACTTTTAGTGTGTGCTTTTATCCTTCACTCTCAATCTCTCATAATAACAATTATTATGTCCAAATTCCAAGCAGCGTGAATCTGCTAGATCGTCACTTTATATAAGTTTATTCGCTATAAAATGACTAAATTTATGTTGATGTTAAATGAATTTGGTCTTTATATTTTGCATTTATGAATTGAATTTGTATTTGAGGGCATACGTCTTTTATAGGCGCGAGACATAACTTGTGAAATATTATGATGCGAAAATATAAACTCATACCTCACAACAGAATTATTTGCCTTTAGGGGTAAAATTTAAAGATAACCACAAAAGAGGGCCAAAAGTGCAAATGACCCTTTATATGTAGGTTCTTTTCTTTTCAACTTTCGATGTGAAATTAATTCACACATCCAATAATATCTCTCTCAAACTAACTTTCGCAACCCATCACCCAAATATTTATGGTCGCTAAAGATTATTGCTATTTAATTATCTTCAATTTGCCGGTGAAGGTTCCACATCAACTAATAGATAACGGAGTTGATTATCCCTCTCGAAAACAAAAATTTGAAGTGGTCTATAATTTCACGCCATTACTTTGCCATCTTCGTTTGTCTCATTGAGCTATTGAGTTCAATCTCAATTGTTGGGCCAAAATAGCCTCAAAATATTCTTACATAATGTGATATTGGGCCAAATTCACACAATTTTTTCAAAATACTCACATCATTAAGAGAATTGTACATTTTATATGTATGTTCTTTTTCTTTCAACTTTTTTTAATATAAAAATTAGTTCACACACCCAACAATTCAGATATATGTACCCATCACATCTCCAAGGAATTTTATTAACGAATTTGGCTTTGCACTAAGTTTGGTTTTGATGACAGTCTGATTTATATCAACCTAATAATTTTAGAATACAAAATTCATAAATTTAAAATTTTAGATTCACCTTTACTCATGACTAACTAACACTATATAAATATATAATCGAGAAAAGATAAATCTTGACTTTAAGGTTTATTAATTTTTACAGCGATCTCAATTACTAAAATGTGAACTTTTAATTCCTATGAATGTTTACAAATTTTTTGAAATTATCAAACCTTTTATTTGTTTTGACCTCATTCGTAAAATTTTATTGAATATATTATTATTATATTTACTGTTCTATTGTTTAATTAATCACATCTTATATTACACTTGTACTATCTTCATAATTAAGAGTTGCAAAAGAACCCATCACACATATTATAATTGATCAAAGTATAAATATATCTAATTATATATATCATAAAGATCAAAATCATAATTTATAACCAAAAATGATTTTTTTTTCAAATAAAAAACTTTGCTGCATTGGCATACATGTTGCTCTTTTTTTTTTTTTAGTTGACACTAATAAATCTTTTTTTTTTCTTTTTTCCTCACTTGCTTTGGATTCTCCTCTCCTTTGGCCATAAAAATTGGTGAATTGAAGAATGTTGAATCTCTTTGCTATTTGATAAACAAATTTGAGTACCCTTTTGTGAATCTAACAAGGTAATTTGCTTGTCTAACCCTTTGTTTTCTTCCAAATTTTCAATTTCAAATGTAAAAATCAAATCTTGGAGCCTTTTTCTATATGGGTTTTGAAGTTAAAAATCAAATCTTGGAGCCTTTTCCTATCTGGGTTTTGGAGATTTAAACTAGTTTACTAAATTTGTTAGTGATATATAAGATATGAGATTAAAGATTTGATTTTTACCAATTTTTTTATATCAGATGGCAGATTGTTATTGGATCACTTTCTTGGTAGTTTTATTTTGTCTTGTTGGGGCTTTTGATGCTAGTGCTGGAGATGCTGACCCTTTATACAGGTAAAATTTTCTGATAATTTTGCCTTGTGCTTAATCGAGTTAGTGGTAAAGTGTGCGTATACTCTCCCCCTTTTCAGACCCCATTTGTGGGATTCCACTGTATGTTGTTGTTTAGTCTTATGCTTAATATTTTGTGAAAGCTTTTCCATTTTCTACTTTTGATTTTTAGTAGTTTAGGCCAAAAGTGTAAAGATATAATATAGATTGATTTGAATGATTTGTAATCACAATTTATATGTGCAGTAGTTTTTCTTGTTTTGAGAAAGGTAAATGTAATGTATTATAGAAGAAGCACTAAGAAAGTCAATGGTATGTAAAAGTGAGCAAAATCAAGTAGGATTGTAGGAAACTAAGTATGAACTCGACTTCATTCACGAGTTCCTCTTTACACCAAAAAAATGAACAAAGGTGTGCAGTTGAACTTGTATCTGTTGAATCGAGTTAGCTTTGTCTTCAAAGCATGTAGTATTCCTTTTCCTTCCACACGGTCCACCAAATGCATGTTGGAATGGTATTCCACTAGATTGTCTTCCCCTTCTTCCGTCTCGTTTTGTACTCCAATTGCAGCAAATGTGTTGAATTTTTGGGCATCCAGGGACGGATATTGTGTGTAGCTTATCGATTGATTTGAATCCAGTAGCTTTGGCTTGAACCCTGTATATGTGTTAAAAAATCTACAAGATAAGTACAAATAGTAGATTTTGACCCCCGTAAATTAAATGGGATGGTAGAATTTGGAACTCGAATCCAAAATGTTCAAATCCTAGATCCACCTCTATGGCCATCACCTCTTCAAGACTTTCACTATGTTAAGAAATAGATGTGAAAACTCGCAGTCACCTTACAATGAATGAACAGATGGCTCACACTTTCCAATTCAATTCCGCAAGGTTAACACCTGCTGCTTAACTTGAAACACCTTCTTTGAAGATGTTCCTGTGTTAGACATATGAGAAATAAGCTACTTTGTAAGGAGCTAGAGTTTCCAGATCGTGAATTCAAGGATGGTTGTTTTCTGTTCCAGCTTGTGTCTAAGCTCTGTAGAGGGACTGAACCATGAAGATGCCATTACTGTGAGGCATGAGCTTTCCATATCATTCTGACAGAATTACTGTTGGAGTTTTGGAAAGGTTCCCGTTCCAGTGCAGTAACATTGACTTGGGGGAATCCTTTTCAGCTCTTTTGATACTTCTTTTGGCTTTTAATTCGTTGTGGAAAAGATTTGATCTTTTCCATTCCTGAATGACATCATTGAGGAAGGAACTGGTTGCGACTTTAAGAATGATATACATTAGTATACTTGGGAAATTGGGTCGAGTAAGTTCACAGTTAGAGTGTTTTAAGGTTTCATCATATCAATGAACTAAGCATCAGTCCCAATTAGTCAGGTTCACCTGTATGAATCATATGTATCTATTTTGTTCTTCAGGCCCATTTTTTTCCAATACTAACTATTGACTTTAACCAAATGAGGGGTTCTCTAAAACTAGAAGTTCGTTAGCCTCATACTTATCTGAGCATAGAAATACTAGCATCTGATTAGAATAAAATGGCTCATTACAAACACCAGATGTAATGGAAGTGTAACATCAACTGCTACGATTTGGTATAGCTTGAATAGAAGGTTGTCTACCGTTCTGTTTTGTTCTTAGGTCAAGTGCGTATCTAGTTTTTCGAGATTGTAGGTCTTCTTGAGTAGTCATACTCTAGGGTTTCAGTTTTGGTTTGTGATGAGTCCTTTTACCACATTCATTCATCATAGTGTCGCATTTATGGACCGGTTGTATTGAGATTTACATAAAATATGATAAATCTTCTCAGATAACCTTCTCTTCTCTGAACTCTTATATGTTTTACTTATGCCCTCTGTTGGATATGACCATTTTTAATCTTGTGTTACTTCACATCAATCTTAGCATCCATTTTTCATACAACATCCATCTTTAAAGGCCCGACAATCACAATTACAATACATTATTTGTCTCTCAATTGATCTACAGAACTTGCCTTTTACACAACTTGGAGAAATTCCTTTTTTTTCCCTTTAAAGTTGAAATATCTACAATGACATAAGTTATACCTAATTACAACTATGCAAACATTATCTTTTTGTAAAGAGAAGGAAAATGCACTTATTATATGCACATTTTCTTATCGGAATGCCAAAGTAGTGGTACCATCCCATTGTACCTTATCACGATTATGCAAACTTAAAAAAATTGCAGAGTTGGTTAGTTGGGGCGGGGAGAATAGGGAGCAAACTTGCAAGCATTTAGATAGACTTCAAAGTGAAAGTAATGAAAACTGTAGTTGGAGGAGGTGAGATATATATATCGCCTAGGAGATTGAGGAAAATGTCAGGGATGGGAAAAAGAGTAGGAAGAGCATAGTCAAGAATCTGTCAAGTTCTTGGTGTTAAAGGTCGAAGGCATAAAGACACTGGATTAAGCTCTTTCCAGTTTGTGATCACGAAATTTTTGTTTGTAAGCTCACTTATCCAGAGATTGAAGGAAACAAAAGAAAAAAACGAGGTCCTTTCGCATAAATGCAGTTCATCACGTGGGATATTGTGAATGATTGTGAAAAACTGGTCTTTTTTGTTTCTAAAAACGAGGTCCTTTCGCACAAATGCAGTTCATCACGTGGGATAATGTGAATGATTGTGAAAAACTGGTCTTTTTTGTTTCTACTTCAATTCAGAAAAGTTCTACTTCCTTTTCTCCTGCACTTAACAATCCGACATGATAATTTTGAAATATCGTTTCTATGATTTAGGGCTTGTTTTGGCCAATGTAAAGAGACCGGATGTGCTGGAGAAACATGCTTTGCGCATTGCAATACTCCTTTAAATGGTTCTTCTTCTGATGACAACTGGTACTTGAAAGAGCCTCTATACCTGTGGTTGAAACAAGCGAATTGCCTAAGTGATTGCCAGTATCACTGCATGCTTCAAAGAGAAACAGAACGAGCAACACATGGATTTGGGCCTGTGAAATATCATGGGAAATGGCCATTCAAACGCGTGTTTGGGCTTCAGGTATGTTAATTAATGGCCCCGTCCTAAGTTCCAACAGCTTCAAGAATGGTTCTCGCGCTTATGTATTCATATATATGGAGTATTAATCTGGAGTAATATCTTAATCTCTCAGGAGCCTGTTTCTGTTGCTTTCTCTGCACTTAACCTTGCAATGCATCTCCATGGATGGCTGTCCTTTTTCACACTTATTTACTACAAGTTACGATCAAATGCCGATGAGACAACCTGCTACAATTACACCAGTTTGTGGCACATCTACGCGTTCTTGTCTATTAATTCATGGTTATGGAGTGCTATCTTCCACGGTCGGTAAGTTTATGATTTGGCAGTCTTGATAATGCTGATTTTGATTTCCTTGCTTACCAATATATAGTTTAGGCTTTACTTTATAATTGTATGCAGTTAGAATTTGTTGGCAATGCCTGCCTATCCGGCTTGACGTTTATCTATTTTCTTGCAAATTAGTTCAGCTTATTAAATTGTATTAAATTGTTTTTCATTTATTTATTGTAGAGACATAGATTTTACAGAAATGCTGGACTACTCATCTGCTGTGTTATTACTTGGATTTTCCCTGATTGTATCAGTACTAAGAAGTTTCAGTGTAAAGAATGAGGCTACGAGAGTTCTGGTTGCTGCTCCGTTGCTTGCCTTCACCATCACTCATATATTGTACCTGAACTACTATCAAATGGACTACGGTAATGTCATTATCTCTCTTTTTTAAATTTACGGCAAAATGTGCTTCCCTTGACAATAGGATGTCGAGTGTATTTCTGGAAAAAACAAGCACCAAATACTTTTTAAGTCGCGCAAGAAAGGATAAAATGCAATATTGATTTTGGGTCGAGTTATTTGCATTTGGTGTACAAGTTGATCGTAATTGCCGATGGAAAATCGTAGTAGCTCAGTTGGTTGGGTACGTCCACTTGTTGGTAAGGGTTCAATTCTCCACCTTTTATTCACCTCCCCCATTTCCCCTTCCCCTAACCCCTTTTTTTTTTTTTTAAAGATCATAATTGCAGACTCTCGAAGTCATGTGCGTTAAGCAATACCAAATCAAATACGGCGAGTTGTGGGGTCCTGAGCTAAGCCTTGGAAATCGTAATGCCATAATGCTTTTCAAAATCCTCCTGATCATTATCATTATCCTATTCCAATAATTCGTGCTAAGACGAATCTTTATGTTGTGGATGCTTACGACTCTCGGCTATTGTTGTTTGGCATGATTTGTGTCTTAGAAAGGGTTGGAAAGTGTAGGAAGCTATTTCTTGTAGTCATGACTTTTTCTGGTGTTTATATCTGATGATAATTACTGTGATAATTTCTCAGGATGGAACATGAAAGTTTGTGTTGTGATAGCTGTTTCTCAACTTCTAATTTGGTCAATCTGGGCTGGAATAAGCCATCATCCTTCCCGGTGGAAGTTATGGACGGTGGTTGTTGGAGGTGGCCTCGCTATGCTCCTAGAGATCTACGACTTCCCTCCATATCAAGGACTCGTAGATGCTCATGCACTTTGGCATGCCACCACAATCCCTCTGACCTATATCTGGTGGAGTTTCATCAAGGATGACGCGAAGTTTGGAACTTCCAACTCGAGTAAAAAAGACAAGTAGTGTTTTCAACAGGGTTTTTGAAGTTTTATATCGCTCAATCAGTTTTGACATAGAGAGCTATAGCAAGTACTCAAATAGTAACTCCTTTTATGTTCCTTCTTGCAAGTAGAGGATGCTTGTTTGTGCTACAAAAACTAGAAATCGAGGTTTTTCAGCCTATAGAAGAATGTGTCATATTGCCCAGAGGCGGATTCAGAATTTTGATTTGACGGATTCAACCTTTAGATTCGATTGTAATGTTATAGTTGCAATGTTGACATTACTCATTTCATCACATGATTTGCACCATTTTCTTGCTTTTGGTCTTCGCCATCTCTATTATTGTGTAGGTAGCACCTCTATTTCGAAAAATAAAATAAGAGATGAGCTAATTGACTATAGAACACGAAATCAACGAAACGTAATATATACACAAACACTTAAATTTGGTTTGATTACCAAGTTAAATTAGGAAAACAAATATACCCCTTTTAAAAGACACTAGAAAAAACAATATATAATACACATTCTCATATACCCCACTCAAGTTGTTAATAATCTTAAACTATAGACTATAACTAAAATATAATTAGACGGATAATTCAAGATGATGCAATCGAAAGCTAGGAACTTTTCTTATACAACTTTTATATTCAAAGGTCACTTTCCTATATACACAAACAAAATTAAAAGAAACAAATAGCCTAAAGTTGACCAATTAAAATTATAACACAACAAAATGTATCCTACCTTCCAATTTCCAATTCCAACATTGATATTCCAACAACCCCTATACTCCAGACACTTAGTATAAGGTATTCGATTGATCGAACAGAGACGAAAGTTAATCATAGTAATTCAGGAGTTAGTTCGGTGTGGAAGGACTCTCGCTCAACGGAGAAATGGCAGCTTTCACTTTCTCATTGTGTTTTCTACTCAGCTTCACCTTCATCTTTGTCTCAGTTCATCCTTCTTCATCTTCATCTTCTCCTTATCTATATCCATCCACATTTTCCATGAATTACAATAAAATGCTTACGAGTTTCAAAATTTTCATCTATCCAACGGCTCAACGAATTACTTTTTTTAGTTGGGCAGCTTCAAATTTCTATGATTCCCTCCTTAACAGCGCGTTTATCACTCAGGAGCCGGAAGAAGCTCATCTGTTCTTCGTGGTTTTCTCTCCTGAGATATCTACTCGTTCTCAGGCGCGGCTTGTTCGTGAGCTGAGAACGAAGTATCCTTACTGGAATCGGACGTTAGGAGCTGATCATTTCTTCATCTCGCCGGAAGGAATTGATTTTTCTTCTGATAGAAATGCACTCGAGCTGAAGAAAAATTCAGTTCAGATTTCGGTTTTTCCGACTGTTTCAGGTAAGTTTATACCTCATAAGGATATCAGTTTGCCTCCGGTGAGTAAATCCTCGCTCGTACTGTCCCACGCGGCGGTGAATATGGATCGTTCGTTTTTAGGTTATCTGAAATGGGATGGGAAGACGGAGGTGGAGTTGGTGGAGGAGTTGAGGTTGGATTCGGAGTTCGTTGTTGAAACTGAGCCGTTGGATCAATTAGGAAGAGTGAAGAGTAGTAAGTTCTGTTTGTTCTTCTACGAAGCTGAATCGACGGCGGCTATGACGGAAGCAATGGCGGCGGGATGTGTTCCGGTGGTGATTGTTGACCGTCCGGTTCAGGATTTTCCGTTAATGGACGTTTTGAGGTGGTCGGAAATGGCACTGTTGATCGGAAACCGCCGTGGAGGTCAGGGATTGAAGGCGGTCCTGGGCGGTGTGCCGGAGGATCGATATGAGCGGATGAGGGGATTGTGTGTGGCGGCGGCTCACCATATGGTGTGGAACGCGGAACCTCAGCCGTATGATGCTTTTCATATGGTGATTTATCAGCTGTGGATGAGACGGCATACTATTAGATACACTCGGAGGGAAGAATTTTAGAGTTGAAAAATTAAATTTCTTGCTTGTAGAATTAGTGCATGATTAATAATACTATAATCCTAATTAATGGGTCAATAAATTATATGCTTTTTTAGAATGATTGTAATTTGTTTACGACATGTTTAATAGATTCTTTTGCTATGTTCTGATAGTTGATATATTCTGCTCGATTGAAATGATCTTTGGAATATAACAATGTGTTTGTTTCGATTCTTTACTTTAAATTTGTTTCCGAGTTAGTTTGATTTGACATAAAATTTAAGGAAAAAAAAGAGTTTTGAAAATTGTGATCTAAAATAAGTGACTAAAAATCATTTCATTAAGGTAAAAATGAATATTTCAAGATAAATGATTATTTAATATAAAAATGTGTTTTTCTTTTTGAACGAACTAAAAAGAAAAATAAGTTAAATAAACTAAAATAGAGGGAGTACTAGATTTGCTCAAAAGAAAGTGTTAAAGTTTAACTTTAGTAAATATATATTAACAAAATTTCCAAAATTCTTCAATGCAATTAAGGTCGTTTGATAGTTGGATAGAATTATGCAGGTATTAGTGAAAGAAATGTATTACAATAAGTGGCAAGAGAATCACTTGTTCATTGCGTAATGTAGGTGCAAGAAAATCGAAGTTTGTCTCTGATGGTGATAGTCAACTTGTCAAGATCCTTCCATTTTTGAATTCTTCTTTTCCAGCTCACTTTAAATCAATCAATTTCCAAGCAACAAGTTGATGCAAATTACAAGGAAATATTGTGTTTAGTAGTGTTTTTGTTAGGTAGGTTGTCTACATCACACTGCTGAGGGGTGGCCTTCTCCTGACCCTACTAACACGGGATGTTTTGTACATTAGATTGCCATTTTTAATTCCTGCGCCAAGAAACTCATTATCTTTTTAAATAGATTCTTTAGCTCAGTTGTCGTAAAGAGGATTGTTTGAATATATTAATATGACTAATAGCAAGATTTATTGGTGGTTGTTGATCTTGTTCATGGTAAATGGATGGAGATGTTGTTATTGTTGTTGGAAAGAAGAAAGGACTGCTCTCTTGCAACTCAAGGCAAATATAAACTACACAGGTGATAGTTTATTTTCATCATGGATGGCTAATAAAACCTCAGATTGTTGTCAATGGGAGGGAATTGTTTGCAGCAACGCCTCCAAAACGAGTCACTGAGTTGTCGATTGATCTCGATATAATTAGTGAAGACAAACAGTGTTATGAATTACTAATATTTCAATGCATCTTTAATTATTCCATTCAAGAATCTCAAAGCTCTGCTCCTCCCTGGACTATTGGCCGGTTGGGCGCAGAATGAAGGTTCGTTCTCTCTATATAAGCTTTTTATTTGTCGCTTAAGACTGTTGCGCGCCATAATCTAAATCCATTTATGATAAGAGTTAGTAACTATGACTATGTTCCAAAAAGGACTGAAGTAGTTATACATATCTGCAAGAATGTTAAATTCAAAATTTAATCTATTTGACTCGCGAAAACTCAACTGTTTAGCATGTCTGATTTTAAGTTTCTTTGTGATTTGTTTACAGGTTTCGAGAAACTGAGGAAACTAGTAATACTTGATTTGTCATCGAACTCCTTGAACTGCAGCTGGAAATCCTGGATTTGAGCTACAACGCACTAAATGATGAAAACGTTCTCTCTGTTCTAGGTAATTAAACTTATATAGTTTCTTTCTTGAAAAGCCGTTTTTCCTCAGTAGCTTCCTACATAGTTATTCTGAATTCCTCGACAGAGCTAAATGTATCTAGAATGACGTTGAAGAAGCTTGATATAAGGAACAACAGATTCCGGAGTTTTATACCAAATGAAGGTATATATACAATTACTGTAGTTTTTCTTCCTTCAATTGATTTTATTCTACCTCCTTCTACATCTTGCTATGTAAGTATATCTTATTGGTACCCAATCGAAATCACAAGCTTAAAAGAACTGAAAAGTCACAAATCATTTACAAATTCCAGTCTCCATTTGGATTTGATGAAATGTGTTTAAATCCATAGACTTACATGCAAAGATGTTATTTTAATAACCCTCTTTGTCAACATCTTGGTTAAAAATATGATATTCCACCATTTTAGGCGTCATTTGCAAGTTGCTATTGCCATTTTAGTTCAAACATTTACACTTTAAAGCATACTTTTAATGTTTCTTTTGCATGTAAGAGTTGGGAGCTTTAAGAAATATCGAGTGGTTACTGTTGGATGGAAACACATTGGATGAGAACTTTCTCAGGAGTACTGGTGCAATGTCGTCCCTTACAGTTTTATCAGTAGCTAACTGCAACCTCAGTGGAGTCCTACCTCTTCAAGTTTTGGTGACATGAAAGACCTTCAATGCTTGGAATTGTCAGGCAATAAGCTAACAGGTGATCTACCCTATTGGATTGGCTCGTAAAGGATCCACGTTGAATTTTCTGAGATTATCTAATAACATGTTGAAAGGGGAAATATTTCCAGTTTTGACATCAACAATTTTGCATACTTGTTCTTGGATGGAAATAACTTCTCAGGCTCAATTCTGCAGGTGTTATCCACTGCTTCGTTATTTTCACTGGATTTAAGTTACAATAACTTGTCAGGAAACTTACCAGTGTGGCTTGGTGACATATCCTCCTTACATTCTCTCGCACTGTCCGGAAACCATCTAAGAGGTCATATTCCACCTGATTATTGTAGACTTGAAGGACTTGAGGTGTTAGATCTCTCTGAAAACAACCTTGTTGGCGCGATTCCATCATGTTTTAGTGCTTTGCGAGACTTAAGACGTGTGTATTTGAGCAAAAACATGTTACAAGGGGAATTTAACATGTTCTCGAATTCCCATGTACAAGTGTTGGACCTTGGAGATAACAACTTCAGTGGTTCAATTCCAGAATGGTTGGACGAAACTTCTGAGATAACTGCCTTACTCTTGAAAGGAAATCGTCTTCAAGGCACCATTCCTCCACAGTTATGTCATGCAAGTTACTTAAGAATGTTGGATCTTTCTCACAATAGTATCTCAGGACCTATACCTCATTGCTTGGGAAACATAATGCAGAATCCATGGGACACAGATGTATACGACAGTCCATCATTTGGATATGGAGACTTCGAGATGTTTGGAGGAGATACCTTGATAGACGTAGATGACTCATTCGAGACAACATCAGTTACACAGAGGCTAAAGAGATTCCAACATACCTTCCTGCACCAAATTTCTCCGAAGATGATGCTTCTTTTTTAGATATGGAGTGGTTCTGTATTTCATTTCTTGTGGCATATGCAAATGTAGTGGTTGCAGTGGTTGTAGTACTTTGCGTAAACCCCTCCTGGAGAAATGTCTGGTTTTATTATATCGAGTCTTTCATGTATTCATGTTACGATTACTTTGCTTCTAAAAGTTCATGACTTTGATAATTATGTAACATTTCATTATGCAAATGTATGTGTGAGTTGTTCTTGGAATGTTGGTGCCTATCTAGTTCATTAATACTAGTGAATGTTGTGTTGATTTGCTTGTGCCTTCTTTAAGCATTTACCAGATTAATTAAATTATTTTGAAATATAAAAATGTGTCATATTTTTTAGAATAGACGAATAGCCAAAATTCTTCAGTGCAATTAATGGTTTGAAACATATGTATACTGCTCAATGAGCCATTTCTTCTATATGGTCCACTGAAATAAGTGCTAAAGACTTGGTAAACTCCTAAAGTAGCTGAATTTTTTTGACATTAGCACACAAAAATTATAACTAAAAAAAAAGAAAGAAGAAGAAAATGGCTCAGGAATTAATTTTTGTTGACTAGTTAAGCACAATAATTATCAAAATTTACTCACCGTTTCAATTTGTTTGCTACTCTTTACTTCAAACTTTCTTCGTGACATGTTTATTAAGACCAGATGATTCAAAAGTTTTCTTTACTTTTCTAAATTCCGTGTCAAGTCAAAATCATAAAAACAAATTGAAACGGAGGGAGTATATAGCAAGAGAAGTGTTTACATGAAACTTCCATACAAGTGATACTAGTGGGAAATTTTTCCTCATGGGTAAGTGTCTCAAGTCAAGTCAATGATGGTGCTAGTCAACTCAAATTGCAAGCAATGTTTTGATGAAAATTAGAGTAAAATAAAGAAGTTGAAAGGGACATAACAAGAAAAGAAGTTGCACAAAATTCCACTCGAGTCTACATCAATTTTGGCACTATTTTCTAGGGGTTAGTTATCTTTTTCATAGTGTTATCTTTTAGTGTTGTCAAATTGTAGGTAAAGAAGCAAAATATGACTAGTAGCAAGATAGTATATTGGTGGTTGTTGATTCTGTTCATGGCAAATGGATGGTTGTGTTGTTATTGTTGTTTGAATGAAGAAAAGACTGCTCTTTTGCAACTCAAAGCAAACATAAACTACAGTATAGGCAACAATTACTTGTCATCGTGGGGGGCTAATGAAACCTCGGATTGTTGTCAATGGGAGGGAATTGTTTGTGGCAACATCACCAGAAGAGTCGTAGAATTGTCCATTATTGCTAAGCAAATTAGTCAAGAAAAACAACTAAGAAATGTTACAGATAGAGATGATATGTTGAGAAACTGGCTTTTTAATGCATCTCTATTTATTCCCTTCAAAAATTTCAAAGCTTTGATCATACCTGGACATTCATTGGCAGGCTGGGTGAAGAATGAAGGTATGTTCTCTCTATATACGCTCCCATAATATAGAACGAAAGAGATTATACTACTCCCTCCGTTTTATATTGTATGGTGATGTTTGACTAGGCACAAAGGAATGATTTTTGGCACCTTGAAGTTTGTGGTTGTAAACATGTAATGATAATTCTATTGTGTTGTACTTTTTTTAAACGGACTAAAACAGATAGAGTACTACATTTCTGAAAAATGGTTCTAAAGATCCATTTCTAAATACAAAAAGGTGTCATTCTTTTTAAGCGGAATAAAACAGAAAGAATGTCACATAAAATGAATCGGAGGGAGTATGATCACAATACAAACTTGAATTACAGCTTCCAAAGGTTTAACTATGTACTGGTTGAAGAATGTTAAGTTCATATACAATCTACTTGACTCTGTCACATAATTTAGCATGTCCATTTTAAGTTTCTTGTTAATTTGGTAACAGGTTTCGAGAAACTGAGACAACTGAGGAAACTAGAAAGACTTGACTTATCGGGGAATCAGTTCAACCGCAGCATCTTTCAGTCTCTTAGTCAGCTTTCATCTCTCAAGTCACTGAACCTCTCAAGTAACAACATTGCACCACGTTCCGAGATGTGGTTCACAGACAACAAAATTGGATCAGGTTCTGAGAGATTGTCAGGGTTAGACAAGCTGGAAATCCTAGATTTGAGCCATAATAATCTAGAGGATGAAAATGTTCTCTCTGCTCTAGGTAAGTAAACTTATAAAAATGTTCTAAAAAAGCTCTTCTTTTATTATCCGTACCTTCCTAACATTATTATTATGAATTCCTGGACAGAGTTAAATACATCTAGAACGACATTGAAGAAGCTCGATATAAGGTACAACAGATTCCAGAGTTTTATACCAAATGAAGGTAATTAAAGTTTCTTCTTTCAGTTGATTTTATCGTTAGAAATGTTAGAAAAACCATAGAGTACACGCGAAGATATTATTCTATGTGTGTCAGTATCAGTGTCTTTGGTTAAAAATATGCTGTTCCACCATTTGCAAGTTACTATTACCATATTAGTTCACGTGTCTACGATTTAAAGCTTACTTATTTAACACCTATGGATACATGTTTTGATGATTCTTCAATGTTTCTTTTGCATAAAAGAGTTAGGAGCTTTAAGAAACATAGAGTACTTATTGCTGGATGGAAACACATTGGATGAGAACTTTCTCAGGAGCAGTACTGGTGTAATGTCATCTCTTAAAGTATTATCAGTAGCTGAATGCAACCTCAATGGAACTCTACCACTTCAAGGTAATTTCAGACATAGCATCGATCCTTTAAATTTTCGTGTTTCTAGATGGTGCTACGTAGGACTACTGTCACGTTAATCTTGTATTTTCTGCATAACAAAATAGAACATGTATAACAATTATATACTGTTCATTTTATAGGCTTGTGTGATCTAAAATATCTTGAAGAACTAAGTCTCAGCAGAAACAGCTTCATTGGAAAACTCCCTACATGTCTTGGAAATTTAGCGTTTCTTCGAGTAATTGATCTCACTCAAAATCAGTTTACTGGAAACATTGCTTTATCTCCACTTTCAAGTCTCTTGTCCCTTGAATACCTCTTGATAGCAAGCAACAACTTTGAAGTACCAATTTCATTCGAGTCATTTGCTAACCATTCAAAACTTAAGTTTGTCATTGCTGACTACAACTCGGTAATTGTACAAACTACTTCTAAAAGTTGGATCCCAAAGTTTCAATTAGAAGCCTTATCTTTATTCAACTGCTCTCAAATGCCAAACTTTCTTCATTCTCAACATCACTTGAGACTTCTTAGTCTCTCGAAATGCAACATTGGTGGAGACTTTCCAAATTGGTTATTAGAAAACAATCCTAACCTTGGAGAAGTTTACTTGGATGGAAATGCATTCACTGGATCTCTTCAATTGCCATTACTTTCTAATCTGAAAGCTTTCGATATCTCAAACAACAAGATTCGGGGGCAACTTCCTGCTAACATTGGGTCCATTTTCCCGAATCTCGTGATATCAACAATGTCCAGCAATATGCTTGAAGGCTTGTTGCCTTCAAGTTTTGCTGACATGAAAAACCTTGAATGCTTGGATTTGTCATACAATAAGTTAAAAGGAGAGCTACCGACAAGATTGGCTCGTAAAGGATCCAAGTTATATTTACTGAGATTGTCGAATAACATGTTGAAAGGGGAAATATTTCCAGTTTCAGCCAACATCAACAATTTCCAATACTTATACTTGGATGGGAACAACTTCTCCGGACCAATTCCACAGATGTTATCCACTGCTCCTTTACGTACATTGGACTTAAGTTACAACAGATTGTCAGGAAACATACCGTCCTGGCTTGGTAATATCTCCTCCTTAACCTCCCTTGCATTGTCCAAAAACCATCTAAATGGTCATATTCCACCTGATTACTGTACACTTAAAGGACTTGAGGTGTTAGATATCTCTGAAAACAACCTTGTTGGTGTGATTCCATCATGTTTTAGTAGTTTCCGAGACTTAAAACATGTGTATTTGAGCAAAAACAAGTTACAAGGGGAATTCAACATGTTCTCAAACTCATATTTAAAAGTGTTGGATCTCAGAGATAACAACTTCAGTGGTTCCATTCCAAAATGGTTGGGAAGTTCTGGTATAACCACCTTACTTTTGAAAGGAAATCATCTTCAAGGCACCATTCCCACAGAATTGTGTCATGCTAGTGAATTGAGAATTATGGATCTTTCTCACAATAATCTCTCGGGGCCTATTCCTCGTTGCTTTGGGAACATAATGCAGCAAGACTTTATAATGGAAGTGTACCCATACAGTTCATCATTTGGATATCGAGGATTCCAGATGTTTGGAGGAGATGCCGCGATAGAGGTAGAATCCTCAATCACGTTATATTCGACAATTTTCTTCCTAGATAACTATGTATGGGTTGGAGCAGAATTTATGACCAAACACAATACATATTCCTATGAAGGTAGCATTGTTGATTATATGTCCGGAATTGATCTTTCTTGCAACCAATTAAGTGGTCACATACCTAAGGAGCTCAGTAATCTTACTCAAATTCGTGCGTTGAACTTGTCACATAACCACATAACTGGAACAATACTATCAGCATTCTCGAAGCTTCTGAATATCGAGAGTTTGGACTTGTCATACAACAACTTGACTGGGAGTATTCCCACTCAACTTCTAGATTTGACAACTCTAGCAGTGTTTAGTGTGGCACACAATAATTTAACAGGTATGACTCCACAGCCTATTGCACAGTTTGGAACTTTTAATGAAAGCAGTTATGAGGGAAATCCTTTTCTTTGTGGTCCTCCACTGCTCACCAGTTGCTCGGAGCCTAAAGAGATACCGAAATCACCTCTTGAACCAGAATGTTGTGAAGACGATACTGGTTTCCTAGATATAGAGTCATTCTATATTTCATTTCTTGTGGCATTTGCAAATGTGGTGCTCGTAACGGTTGTAGTCCTCTGGGTGAACCCCTACTGGAGAAATGTTTGGTTTTATTATGTTGAGTATTACATGTATTCTTGCTATTACTTTTTTGCTTCCAAAATGTAAACCTTACATATTAAGGTCACTCTCAAGTAAATCATACACATGAGTTCTGTTCCTTATACCTTCTTGTTTCTTGATACTAGGTATCTGGTTTCATTAACACATTCAAAATCATCAGAAACACATAATCAATGTAACTGTTAAAGAGTATTCTTCAGCAAAATTAAGGAAAAGAATAAATTTCTAACAGTTTTTCGTTTGCTTGTATCTGTTTTCATAACACGTATTCGAAATCAACATAACTGATTTCACAAATCATCAGCAAACACAACTTTTTCCTGCACTAGCACACAAAGACATGATAAATGTAACTGTTAGAAGAACATTCTTCATCATATCTAAGCAAAAGGGCAAACTTTCTAACAAATTTTCAGTAGCATAACAAATTTCTAAAGATTTTTCAGTTGCTAGTATCTGTTTTTATAACAATTTATTCTAAATCAACACAACCAACTTCACAAATCTTTGTTACACTAGCGCTCAAACACATGATGAATATAATTGTCAAAAGCACCCCATGGGTGTAGCGTAGTGGTCAATGAAGAGGGTTAAGAACTATAAAGTCTCGGGTTCAAATCTCAGCAGATACAAAACCACTAGGGTGATTTCTTCTCATTTATCGTAGGTTACTTGTTACCTGTAATAAGTATAGGCAACACAGTCCACCAAAACTAAAACAGAAAAAATCACCTAGTATTTTTATCTCTCAAGACTTCAATTCTTCAGCAGTAACTATAAATTAAGATGAAATGCATACTACTACTACTATTTACCTATAACTAAAGGACAGAATCTATATACAAGTCAATTATCTAGAACTTCTCAAACAAATCCTCCAATTGCAAATGAGTGCTTCTCTTATTCCAACTACCATGCCCCAGTAGTTAATTTTCTTTTGTAAGGTAGTGTTGGACAATAAGGGGCCATATGCTTTGTGGCCACAAATTCTCCAATTTTGCAATGCTTACTCTTTTCTTCACCATTCACTGCATCCAATTTCAGTAAGGACCCCTCTTTCCCTTTAGCCAAATATACTTCCACCAACCCCACCCCCTTTCTCTCTCTCTGTACTCTGTAGCAAAGGTAAAGTTTTTTTCTTTAATGTGCTATTTACTTGATTCCTTTTGATTCCTTCATCTCTATCTTTCTTGTTACTAGGTGAAATTATGTAGTTGTTTTGCTTTATTTAGCTTATTTTCCCATGTAGGTGTCCATCAATTCTTCCAAGATTTCATCTTTACTAACCCCCCCTCCCCACACACACACCTCTCCTTCTCTCTGTGCTGGGTAGCAAAGGTAAGTCTTTTCCTTAATGTGCTATTGACTTACTTCATTCATCTGTCTTTCTTGTTCTAAAGGTGAAATTGTTTAGTTTCTTTGCTTTGTTTTCCATGTGGGTGTCCATCAAATTCTTCCAAGATTTCATCTTTATTGTACCCTCACTCTGTTCATATGGTGTAGCTCTTGGTTGCTGAAACTGAGGATTTTTCTGCTTGCTTAGCTTTAGTTTGACTGGTTTCCATGTGGGTGTCTATCAGATTCTTCCAAGATTTCATCTTTATTGTACCCCCACTCTGTTAATAAAGTTGTACCTCTTGGTTGCTGAAACTGAGGATTTTTCTGCTTGTTTAGCTTTAGTTTGACTGATTTCCATGTGGGCGTCTATCAAATTCTTCCAAGATTTCATATTTATTGTAACCTCACTCTGTTCATAAGTTGTACCTCTTGGTTGCTGAAACTGAGGAATTTTCTGCTTGTTTAGCTTTAATTTGATTGGTTTCCATGTGAGTATCCATCAAAATCTTCCCAGATTTCATTTGGATTGTACCCTCACTCTGTTCATAAGTTGTACCTCTTGGTTGCTGAAACTGAGAGGATTTTTCTGCTTGTTTAGCTTTATTTTGATTGGTTGCCTTGTGGGTGTCCATCAAATCTTCCAAGATTTCGTCTTTACTGTCTCCTCACACTGTTCATAAGTGCTACCTCTTGGTTGCTGAAACTAAGGATTTTTCTGTTTTGCTGAGCTTTATTTTGATTGATTGCCATGTGGGTGCCCATCAAATTCTTCCAAGATTTCATCTTGAGAAGCTCTTGCTGGAAAAAGAGTAGAGAAAGAACATAGATAACTAACAACATTTTTCAGTGACTGGTGGAACACATTCAATATGATTAGATAGAAATGAATGGTATCTATGATTTTCTGAAATCCCGAGAAAGTGTCATATGAATTGGCATGGAGGTGTACTCGTAGGTACTTAACTGGTGTCCTTATTGGGAACTAAGTTCACTTACCCTTCGATTGAGTTTGTGGTTAAGAAAGGAAGATTTGAGGGGACATCACTAATTGTGGTCTAATCGTTAGTACTGAACTTCTGAGGGTCTTGTGAAAGCTAGGGTGCTTTGAAGTTACTAGTTATTATGCATTCATAGGTGCTTTTCGGTGATCCTGATTGCCATTATTGATTGAGAAGTATATGATTAATCTAGAATCCAAATTTATTGTATAACAATCCGTGTATTCTGCTTAAGTATATGTATGAACTGTTGGCAACGAGGACCATGAAATGCAAAGCATTAAAAAAATACTTTTAATTTGAATCACAAAAAGGCAGTTGCTAAATCTGAGCACAAACTTGAGGGAAAGCTATAGAGTACAGATGACAATACTGAAGGACGGCTAAGCGAGGCAAAGCACTCAACATGCTTTGCGCTTTGTTCAAGGCTTAAGTGCTCTTTAAGCACGCCTTTGGCAACACTACTTTTGCAATAATACTTAATACTTTGGAATTTGATTATCTTTTTAAAGTTGTGGTACACTCTACCAATGAGGTCATTGTAGAGTAAACTTTGTCTTTATTCATGTCAGTAACCATTTTGATGCTAGACAATTATTTATAGTTTAAACTAAAGAATCTTATTTTGTTAGAATTTGCTTTGCCTTTCAGGTTTTTGGTAAATGCTTTGTTAAATATTTTTTCGTCTCTCCGGATACAGCTGGGAATTTTGCTTTTGGCTTGTACGATCTTGTAGATAACCATGGCTACCCCAAATGGGATCATTTATTATTCTGCCAAATCACCTCAACACCCAAAGGTTCACACCCACAGTCAAGGAACTGAACATAGCAAACACAATGGATATTCTAATATTCCAAGACTGAAGTTTTCTAATAAGAGGTTCTGGGAGGCATGCGGAAAACTAAGCAACCGTGTCATCTTCAGGGGATCTCCTGTGTTATGTCACTCAACAGAAACCCGCGACACTGAGACAGAGTGTGCCAGAAACAGTGGTGATTATTCCAATATCTCTAGGTAAGCATTGTTCAACAACAA
>JAJOOS010004234.1:0-10343 GCA_029582725.1 Solanum chiquidenum | reverse complement strand
TCTTAAGGACTCATCTAAAAAGTATGATCCTTTACTACCCATGATGGCTACATGGTTTATGGAGACTTGAGTTAATATGAACTCGCATTCCCATATCGGTGCTCAATACTACTCCTAAAATATACTTAGCTCATAAGATTTTAAACAAACTTCTTTCTTTGATTTGAGATAATTACTCAAAACCTAGCTTAAAAGTTCTCTTGGAAGCGATGTTCCCTTTCTTGCTCAAATGTGAAAACATTTTAAACTCTTCGGGAATACATAGTCCCCATATATTTCTTTGAAGAAATGAACTTCAAATCTTTACTCTTTGCTTAACTTAAAAGTTAAGTCTTAGAACAAAGTTAAAACGTTTGTGAAAGACTTTTGAAAATTTTAAAGAACTTCTTTTGACTTGCTTCTTAACTTCTAACTTGACTCTTAACTTTCCTGGAATTGAATTATGGATTCAAGGATTGTGATTAGTGATAGGAAAGATCTCTTGAAGTTTAGGAATAATTTTTGATAGCTAAACATGAGAAAAGATCAAGAAATCACTGTCTGAGGATGGATCCGCGACGTGGAGAAGTATTTAATTTTTGGTTCGAAATCAACTTTTGAGGAAGAATGGTCTGTGACCGCTCCACAACGCGGAACGAATTTTCCCAAATCTGGGGAGCAGGTCTGTGATGCGGAGGCACTGCTCAGATTTGCCCGATGAAAATTCCTTCTTCGTTTTCTAGCTCTAAACCCTTTAAAATCCATTGGTTCTTTCCCCAAACACTTAGAATCATTTATACCCTCAAATAACATCAGATTCTACTCGAAAACACAACTAAAAACGTGAATCAGTCTCAAGAAAACTCCAACAACACAACCCACAAGGATTCAAACGAACTTCATCAAGAATTCAAGGGATTTACTTTCAAATCAATATACTTTGCTGAAATTGAATCAAGTTGGGAGCGTGGGTGAAATAACCCAACGCTATGTGATCTCAAATACCTTGTAGGGATCACCCCCGACGAAATCCACAAGCTAAACTCGACGATCTTGACGAATATTGCTTCTCTTCTCCTTTCTCCACTTCTTTTCTCTTTTCTCCAAGCCCTAACATATTTTGGTAAAAGCGTAAACTGATTTAATTTTGATTAGACCCTAAATTAATTACCAAAAACGAAATGCGGAAAGGAAAATACCAAACTACACTTTCAAAATCCGGATTGGACTTTCCTTATTCCAATAGCCCAATTTCTAAAGGGCATAACTCACTCATACGAACTCGAAATCGTGCAAACTCAACGGCGTTGGAAAGATCATTCCAAGAGATTTCCTACCATATCTGGAAGTACACCTAACTAATCCTGATCTAGGAGTTATGGCCGTTTGAAGTTGACCAAAACTTAATTTATTCTAATTTAACAAAATTTCCAGATTTCAATTCTTTCCAAAAATGATTGTTTCCAATTCTCAACCTCTTCCTAGTTATTTCAATTTGCAAGATGTTACCATATCTCCCCCTTGGGAACATTCGTCCTCGAATGAGATTACTCTTATTAGGCTAAATGTGTAACATTAATCATTCAGTTCAATCACCCAACAAGCAAATGCAACACAACATGCCAACTTATAAATTAAAGAGTACTAAGAAGAAAATTAGTACCTTGATCTGGAATTTCTCCGGATTCGAAGAGATGTGGATATTTCCTCTTCATATCTTCCTCAGCTTCCCAACTAACTTCCTCAACGAACTGATTCCTCCAAAGAACTTTGACTGACGCTACCTCTTTTGTTCTCAACTTGCAAACTTGGCGATCTAGAATCTGAACATGAATCTCTTCATAAAATAAGCTACCCTTGATCCCAATATCTTCAGTCGGTATAATCAATGAAGGATCGCCTATGCACTTATTCAATATGGAGATATGAAATACCGGATGAACCGCTGCTAACTCTTGTGGTAGCTCCAATTCATAAGGTACTTTGCCAATCCTCTTGGAAATTCTGTAAGGACCAACAAACCGGGGATTAAGTTTTCCCTTCTTGCCAAACCTCATAACACCCTTCATGGGTGAAACTTTCAAGTATACCCAATCATCTATTTTAAACTCTAACTCCATTCTCCTAACATTAGTGTAGGATTTCTAGCGACTCTGCACCGTTTTCAACCTTTCTTGAATCACTTTCACCTTCTTCATAGCTTGATGAACTAAATCTGGTCTTATCAACCCTGCCTCACCAACTTCAAACCATCCAATATGAGGTTTGCATCTTCTCCCATAAAGAGCTTCATAAAAGGCCATTTGGATGCTCGAGTGGTAACTATTGTTGTAAGCAAACTCAATGAGAGGTAGGTGATCATCCCAAGTTCCTTTGAAATCAATCACACAAGCCCTCAACATATATTCTAAGGTATGAATAGTACTTTCTGCTTGCCCATCTATCTGAGGATGAAAGGCAGTACTTAAGTTCACCTTTGAACCCAAGCCTTTTTGGAATGACTTCCAAAACTGTGCAGTAAGTCAGAAATGTTGGAGACCGGAACCCCATGAAGTTTTACCACCTATGGAAGATACAACTTAGCATAATCTTCTGTCGAATGAGTAGTCTTTATGGGCAAAAAGTGGGTTGATTTTGTCATTCTGTCGACAATCATCCAAATTGAATCATGTTGCCTGCGAGACCTTGGTAAACCTGTGATGAAATCCATATTGAAAATCTCCCACTTCCATTTCGGAAGTTCTATATTCTGAGCCAAATCAACGGGCCTTTGGTGCTCTACTTTAACTTGTTGGCAATATGGACACTTAGCAACAAATTCTGCAATGCCCTTCTTCATGCTACTCCACCAGTAAACTTTTCTCAAATTGTGATACATTTTTGTGGAACCCGGATGAATGGAATATCTGGAGCTATGAGCTTCCTCCATGATCCTCTCTTGGAGTCCATTCACCATTGGTACACACAATCTACCTTGATATCTTAATACACCATCTCCCACTTGTTCAAAAACTAATACTTTTTGCTTATGAACATTTGCCTTCAATTCAAGAAAAATAGGATCTTGGTCTTTCTTTTCTTTCACTTTTGACACTAATGATGATTCATCCCCATTCATCACCACTACTCCTCCTTCTATGGAATCCATTAGTCGGACTCTTAAGCATGCAAGTCTATGCACATCTTTCACCAACTCTCTCTCTTCTTCCTTAACATGGGTCGTACTACCCATAAACAACCTACTTAAGGCATCAACAACGACATTAGCCTTACTTGGGTGATAAATAATACTCATGTCATAATCCTTGAGTAATTCCAACCACCTCCTTTGTATGAGATTAAGCTCTTTCTGAGTAAACACATACTGAAGACTCTTGTGATCAGTGAATACATCAACATGAACACCATACAAATAATGATGCCATATCTTCAAAGAAAATACTATAGTAGCCAACTCTAAGTCATGGGTTGGGTAATTTTTCTCATGAACCTTCAACTGTCTGGAGGCGTAAGCTATAACTTTACCATTCTGCATTAGTACACAACCCAAACCAACTCTAGACGCATCACAATATACAACAAAGCCTAGCGTACCTTCTGGTAAGGTCAATACTGGGGCAGTAGTCAACCTCTTTTTCAATTCCTGAAAGCTTTACTCACAAGCTTCAGACCATTGAAACTTCACTATTTTCTGAGTCAACTTGGTCAAAGGGGACGAAATAGATGAGAACCCCTCTACGAACCTTCTATAATAGCCAGCCAAACCCAACAAACTCCTAATATCAGTTGGAGATGTAGGTCTAGGCCAACTCTGCACTGCCTCTATCTTTTGGGTATCAACTCTAATTCCATCACCGGAAACTATGTGGCCCAAGAACGCCACAGACTCAAGCCAAAGCTCACATTTAGAGAACTTAGCATATAAATCCTTATCTTTCAAAGTCTGAAGAACTATTCTGAGATAACTAGCATGATCTTTTTCATTCCTCGAATAGATTAGTATGTCATCAATGAAGATGATGACAAACATATCAAAATAAGGTTTGAAGACTCTATTCATAAGGTCCATGAACGCTGCTGGTGCATTAGTTAAACCAAACGACATGACCAGAAACTCATAATGACCATAACAGGTTCTGAGTGTTGTCTTTGGAATATCACATTCCCTTACTTTCAACTGATGGTAGCCAGATCTGAGGTATATCTTAGAAAAATAAGAAGCACCCTGAAGTTGATCGAAAAGATCATCAATTCTCATAAAAGGGTTCTTATTCTTGATGGTAACTTTGTTCAACTGACGGTAATCTAAACACATCCTAAGGGAACCATCTTTCATTCTCACAAATAAGACCGGAGCGCCCCAAGGTGAGATACTTGATCGAATGAAACCCTTATCAAGGAGATCTTTCAATTGCTCTTTTAACTCTTTCAACTCTACTGGTTCCATTCTATGTGGTGGAATAGACGTAGGACGAGTATCTGAAAGAATGTCTATGCCAAAGTCTATTTCTCTCTCAGGAGGGGACTCCGAATGATTGACTTCTGGAAATTCTTTTACTATAGAAACTGACTGAATGTGAGGTATCTCAACACTAGAGTCAGTAACTCGGGCTAAGTGATAGATACAACCCTTAGAAACTAACTTTCTCTCCTTAAGGTACGAAATGAAATGATCCTTAGGCACTACTGAACTATTACTCCACTCTATGACTGGCTCATTAGGAATTTGGAACTTGACAACTTGAGTTCTACAATCTATTGACGCATAACAGGCATGAAGCCAGTCCATACCTAAAATGACATCAAAATCTACCATGTCTAACTCAATTAAATCAGCCATGGTGTCTTTGTGATTGATGGAAATGGGACAATCACGATAGACTTTTTCTGCTAGAATAGACTCCCTAACAGGTGTAGAAACATAGAAGGGTTCACAAAGTTTCTCAGGATTAACTTCAAACTTATTTGTAACATAAGGGGTTACAAAAGATAAACTTGTTCCCGGGTCTAGCAAAGCATAAACATCAAAAGTAAAGACTTTGATCATACCAGTGACAACATCTGGAGAGTTCTCTTGCTCTTGGGGACTAGTGATCGCATAAAGGCGGTTTGCTCCTCCGCCAGTACCGAAAGTAGCTTCTCTAGGTGCAGCCCTGTCTGGTGGAGCAACTGATGAAGATTGGGCTTTATTGCCCTGCCTTCCACTACCTTGCTTGTTCTTAGGACACTCTTTCATGAAGTGACCCTCTTGCCCACACTTGAAACTGTAGCGACCCTCCCAAAATAATATAAACCAATAACTCACGAGATTTTTATACATATTTTGCCCTTACACTAGGAAAATAAAAAAAATGACATAAAAAGAATATTACCAACTTCCGAGTACCCAAACTAGGTCGTTCATGCTTCACACAATCATTCAAAATTAGTGGTAAATTTAATATATTACAAGCCTTGGGCTTACACACCCAAAAACAACAAAACATAGAGCCATACTTATATTACAACCCATGGTGACATGATCAAATTAGTCCTCAAAATTTCATGTAAATATACAACACATAGATCATGTACAAGTCCCAAGGTTTATACAAAACATAGATGCCTAAATGCAAATGTGATCTTCCTTGAAGCTCTCAAAATTTCCATCTCCTATGGTCCTCTTCACGCCTCCTCTCGATCATTCCCTACGATAGAAACAACTAACGCTAAGCATATAGTTTGGTGGTGTAAAAACTATAGGTTTGGAGCGCCCACATTCACCAAGTTACCTTTCTCAAGTCATGGGAAGCATAATTGAACATAATAAATAAATCAAGTAAACAATATATAAAGAGTATCAAGTTTGTTATTTAAAAATCCAAATGTCAAGAATGCTTATAGCACCAATTTCCAAGAGATTCAATAACAAGGCTCGCCCAATACATACATCATGTCGTCACACCAAGCACAAGGAAGTATCAAGAAGGGCTGACGCCTTGTATCAAGAAGGGTCAAAGACCAATAATCAAGAGAATCAAGAACCATATTAAAAATGGCTTTTTAGTTCGTACTTAAAATGGACAACTTCTATTCTTAATACGGACTAAAAATCCAGAGTCAAGATGGCAAATGATCTGAATCAAGAGGAATGTCAATAGTGACAAAGTCACAGCCACAAGAAGGACAGGGTCCTAGCAAGAGTGCCAAGTGATCAAACAATCCGTACAAGTGGGTGAGTTACACAAGCATCTCTAACGTCTTAAAGAATACCAACACGATAATTTAAAGTGACAAGAGGTAACCAAGGTACCAAGATCAACTTTCAGATATACCAGCAGTTAAAAGAGTGCAAGTACAAGTTTATGCACAAACCTCAGTGCTTTAGCAAAGAAACAGTCCAACACAACTTCAAGAGTTCAAACCGTAGACCACAACGTATCAAGGTCCTTAACTTGTTCACGAGTATATACAACCTTAAAAATACAATTAAATAAGTTCTTTAATTCCCAGCAGCTCAATAATATTGATGTAAAACAAGATTATCATCACAAGTTAGCTTAGCCTGTACAAACACGACTATGCTCCCAGAACACTGATTCTGGCCAGCCTAGTACCTCATGTCGCAACTTAGATTTGAAAAGGAAAACAGCAAAACTAAGCTTTATAACCTTCATGAAAGATGTAGGTACATCTCTTAAGGTTGAAAACAAACAAGAATAACCGAAATATCTATTTTGTACAACAAGATATACTCAAAACACTAACAGTTGTTCATACAGGATTTAGATTTTCAAAATCTGGACAGAACTTGTCCTATGTTGCGTCCCATATTTCGAATCCATAACAGCTATATTAGAGTTTTACAGAAACATAATAGTTGTAGGTCTACAAATTATATTTCTAAATCATATTTATTCACTGTAAACTAAGTTCTATAGAAGGATATATGCATAAAATACCAACCACTACCCTGCTCAGAAATAGATTTCGTCACTTACCAAAAACAAGTGTGTGTCTCGAATTCCAGCCAAAAGGACCAAGTTTTTCTCTTTTAATTTTGAAGAACAATCTGTTTAGATATGTTTCAAAGGTTCTAAAACTTGAGGGAAGTGAATTTACTAAAGGAGGTGTGCAAATATATAGTCAAACAAGTGATGTTTATCACTTGGGCAGCTGTCCTTCAAAGGTGCTGCCCAAAAATTTGTGTGCTGCCCAAAATGCATACATATACAACTATATCTATATCCCTCACCTCCTTTTAAAGTTATACATAATTCTAATTAGAATATTACAAAAATACCCCAATACCATACCTTAAATTACTATCACCAATTATGTTAAGCAAGTTAGCAATTATCACAACATTTCAAGTTCCCAAAATGAGAATAAAACATATTGTAGTAATTAAGCAATGGTAAATCGATATGCGACTTTTGGTTAATATTTAGGGGTGTTACAGAACAACCTGACTGGCCATCACGACACTTACCTGGGTGGATCCTACCACACCTAGCACATGCAGGAGCCCAGTTACCTCCTTGTACCACACTACCTTGAGACTGTGCAGGTCTAGCTCTGAAGTTCTGCGAATTCTGACTATTATACTCACTTTTGTTTCTGGGTGCAGGTGCACTAGCAGATGATGGGGCAGGTCCCTTTTACTTTTGCTGAGAGGACGAATGGTTCACATTACCTTTCTACTGCCCAGACTCATTCCATGTCTTAGCTTTCTTATTTCTGAATTCCTCCCTATCCCTTAGCTTCTCTTCCTCAACCTGCTGCACATAGACCATCAACCTTGATATGTCCATGTCCCCGAGTAGCATCTAGCCCTACCTTCCTTTCTCGACAAACGAGATAGCCCAATAACAAATAAGCTCATTCTACCCTTCATGTCCGCAGCCATCTCCGGAGCATAACGGGATAGTTGGGTGAACTTCAATCCATACTCATAACACTTAAGGAATCCTGCTTAAGAGTAAGAAATTCCCGTACCTTAGCCTTTTTCAATTCTCGGGGAAAGAGATGCCCCAAGAAAGTTTCCTCAAAATATGCCCAACTCGCAGGTGGTGCTTCCCCAACTCTACCGTTCTTCCACTGGTCAAATCAAGTCCTAGCAACATTCTTCAATTGGTATGCATCTAGTTAAACTCGCTCAGTATCGGCAACATGCATCACATCAAATACCTTTTTCAGTTCCTCAACAAAGTTCTTCGGATCCTCAGTAGTGCTTGAACCAGTGAAACTTGGAGGGTTCATCCTCAAGAACTCACGAATCCTTGAAGTATCAGCCTCCTCCTGTCTAACTCTTCTTTACCGCCCAACCTGGTTAGTTACAACCTGACTTAGCATTTTGATTGCTTCCCAAAATTCATCATTGGTGACTTCCCCTTGGGGTTGCACTTCTGGTGCATTAGGTACCCCTTACTCTTGTGGCTCAACATTCCTTCTGGCAGGACGACCTCGGACAGCTCTTCGTGGAGGCATGATTATCTTAAAACACACACATGCACGAATTAGAAAAAACTTTTTAGAGATCAAACTCTAATGGACAAAATGAGTGTGAAAGAAGTAAGAAATTTTCCTAAGTGTTGCAGCCTCCTAATTATAGATGTGGTGCGCTTCACACTGATAACTAGGACTTTACAGACAAGGCTTCATAGACTCCCTAAGACTCTTAAACTCTAGGCTCTGATACCAAGTTTGTCACTCCCCGAGCCTACACCCTAGACGTGGCTGGCACTCGAGAACCATTGCTGGCCCCAAGCAAACTTTTGGCCTGGCTTACTTACTCAGCGAAAGACTTAAACATAAGAAATAGTCTAAAAAGGAACTGGTGAAATAACTTAGAATGTCTTTAAATAACCTTTCAAACTTAGCCAATATGGCAACCTCAAGTCTAAAAAACATAAGCCAATAATAAAGTAGTGACAAATGAATTTAACTAACTGACTATCTGTCTATGAAGCCTCTAAAAAACTGAGATGGATGTCGGGACAGGCCCACGACATCCTGATGAACTAATAATAAAACTGAAAGCAATAAAAGGGATCCTCCGGAAGCAAGAAGGCTCACTACAAGATTCTGAGTGCTCAAACTGGATCAACTAGGCGCTGGATGCTGATCCCGGTTACCTGTGTCTGCATCATAATAAGATGCAGGACAAATGGCATCAGTATATTGAATGTACGAGTAAGCGAGTTGGAATGCTAAACACAACTTAAGCCTGAAAGAATCTGAAATGAACACTTACCTTGGCTTTACTCAACTCCTGAATAACTTAATTCAATATAAAGCAATAAAACATATGCAATATATAGAAAGCTTGTAAAAACAGTGGAAACAACTCAGTTCGTTAAAGAAAATGCAATAACAAACTCAACTTTACTCATATAATAAAGTAATATAGTTTCTGTAGGAGATTCTCTAACTGACAACCACCACTATGAGCCTAAGTAGTGATACAACGTCTTGCCCACGCTGCCAGAACTATCCTATACTTTGCCGTCATATAGAACTACTTAACTTAGTGGATCCACTAGCTTATGCTAAAAGCATCTTAAGGAATCATCTAAAAAGTATGATCCTTTACTACCCATGATGGCTACATGGTTTATGGAGAATTGAGTTAATATGAACTCGCATCCCCATATCGGTGCTCAATACTACTCCTAAAATATACTTAGCTCATAAGATTTTAAACAAACTTCTTTCTTTGATTTGAGATAATTAGTCAAAACTTAGCTTAAAAGCTCTCTTGGAAGCGATGTTCCCTTTCTTGCTCAAATGTGAAAACATTTTAAACTCTTTGGGAATACATAGTCCCCATATACTTCTTTGGAGAAATGAAGTTCAAAACTTTTGTCACGACCCGAGACTACCCCCGAGATGCGGGCACGGGACCTAGGACCACAAGTGATCCCAAGCTAACCCTGCTGGCATGATCATTAGCATACTAAAGATAATAAACTGATGCGGAAGCTAAATCATAAACAAAATGAAAAGATGGGGAATACCCATATACTATAACCGAGATAAATGATAACTGATGAGTTTAATACAAAGAAGATATTAACTCAATACTAAGCTGAATCTAACTATGTCTGAAATAAGCCTCTAAACTGACTAGAAGTGTTGGGACATGGCCCAGCTAAATCTAGAAAATCTGAAACTAAAAGACTGAAAACTGAAAGATAACATGACTATTATCCTCGAAGAATGAGGACTCACCACTAATGCTGCTGAACTGGAGATCGGGAACCGATCTAAGCATGATCTGGATGTTGAGAACCTGAACCTACATCACGAGAAGATGTAGCGCACGTATGCGTTAGTACTTGAAAGGTACTGAGCATGCAGGATAGAGTAAAGCTGAAATAAAT
>JAJOOS010004233.1:0-21919 GCA_029582725.1 Solanum chiquidenum | reverse complement strand
CCATCTTTTCATTTATTTATGATTTAGCTTCCGCATCAGTTTATTATCTTTAGTATGCTCATGATCATGCCAGCAGGGTTAGCTTGGGATCACTTGTGGTCCTAGGTCCCGTGTCCGCGTCTCGGGGGTAGTCTCGGGGCGTGACACGAACAAACTATTAAACTCCCAAACCCAAGAGACAATGTTTTACCAAATGACGTATACGTCCTTCAAATTTAAACACATAAGCATGATTGTCGTTTTTTGACTAATGGGTCAAATCGATACAAGGTGGGCTTCTAATGGGCCCAACACGCCTTAGGTATCAAACTTAGTTCAAAATTCTCTAATTTGGAATTTGGTTTCGCTCTACGCTAGTTGACTAAGAGTGGCTTTTGAAAGATCGGGAACCCAAGTGGACAACGTAGGCTGGAACTCACGACAGCCATTGGACGCATGACATAACAATAAATTACCGATCCTTTCGGAAAAGGGTCAAGATAAAAAGTTCGGCTGCGATTATGCAGAAATAATCCTTAATATACTATACATACAATATGAAATGTCATGAATGCAATGACAATTATAGCAATTTAAACACATTAAGCACATATAAACATTCCAACAATTAATAGTAATTAGTCAAATAGTCAAATCTTATGATTAGAACTTAATTAAGTCCCCAGCAGAGTCGTCATTTCTATTTTACTCGAAAAAATAAATAAAAGTAAAATGACTAAGTTTCAAAAAATTGACTAAACTTATAGTTTGAAGAGAAATTGATTTTCCAAAAAGAAACAAAGTCGCCACTTAATTTTTTAGTAAAAACCAAGAAAAAACTTGAGGTTTTCAAAAGACTTAAACAGATAAAATCGATTGAAAATAAAAGGGTTTGAAGTTCAATGTACATTCAGAGAAGGTGTTTGGCCCTCGAAATGTCCGCTAACTTGCGGTTGACCGCCGATTTGACTAAAATGACTTTGACTAACTTTTTTTAATTTATTTTTTTAACTAAGGAAGAAAACTCATTTATTTTTATTTATTTATTTACTACTATTCTTTTTCTAATTAATTATTTTGAGGGGAAATAACCTAAAGGGGGATCATTCTAAAGGATAGTAACTTAAATGACAAGACGAAAAATATGAAAATAAAGCTAAGTATAAAATATAAATATTTTGATTTGAGTATATAAAAATAAGGAGAAGTGACTATCTTTGGAAATTTAATTAAATTAAATCAAAATCAAATAAATGGTTAGTCAACATAATAAACAAATAAAGAGCAAAGGAGAAAGATATCAAATTTGGGCTTTTGGCCAAAATTTAGGAACTTGTCCTAATACTAAAAATGACCCAAAACAATGAATTTGGACCTATTTAATTAAAATCTTGTTGCTGTAAATTTTGGGCTTTGGCCATTTTCTGCTACCTGGACCTATTGGCAACAAAGGTCTTGGGCTTGAAGCCCATTTTCGAGTTTCTCAAAATTGTAAACAATTTATGTATACATTTGTATACTGATGTATATTAGCCCTTGTTCCTGTTATTATATGTATACGGACGTATGCAATCCATTTTTTCAGCATATGCTTCATCCCAATTTTGACTTGTTCATCGATTCCAAAGGCTGACAGACTCGAAGGAAAGGGTTTGAGCCTTTATGGATCTCTCAAAATGAGGGGAAAGAAAAATAGGAGTTCATGGTGAACTCGAACAGATTTCACATGCCACGAAAATGATGATAAGAATTAGCCAAGGAAAAGTGACATGGAATAAATAATTGACTTGATGAAAGGACAAATAAATATAAAATGAAGCTATTATTTAACTACTCGAACTAGTCAAAACAAAGAAGACATATATGCATATACGAACAATACAACACTCATAATAAGTTTCACTCATAACATATAGTGGCTATGAAACAAAAAAAAAATATGCTACCTTTTTGAACAAATAGGACAAATAAAATTTATAAATGAGACCATCTACATAGGTGAGTCTCCCAAACAAACATAACAAAAAGAATTGAGCAGCCATGACTTAAACTCAAACAAGGACACAATCTAAATATTAACATTATCGGAAAGTTTCTTACTACTAACTTTAAGTCCTTTTAAAGAATAAAATGACCAGGGCACATGAAATCTGAAAAATCATGCTAAGAACACTTTAATCAAACTTTTTTCAAACTCATTCACACTATATGAAATGCATGCAGCTGGACAGAGACAATTTTGAAAACTAAAATCCATGCTCAAAATAACTAGGTTGCATTAGGGAAAATCACACAACTACACTAAACACAAAAGGTCAATTTTATTTCAAAAGAAAGAGCAAAAACAGGATATTAAGAGCTAAAATGAAACCTTAATATAAAACACCACACCTTATCAAAGCTATAATCACATCTCCCAAATCAAATTTGCAATAATCGAGCAAGAAGATAAAGTATAAGCAACACAATCAGTTGTTAACATGTAGAACAACAAGATTACTCAAAACTAGCACTAATCACACTCTTATACAAATAAAATCAGTAAGGGGACCAACATAAATGACCACTCAAATATCATCAGAACTATAATCACATCTGTAGAGAAAAGGAGAGTGATACATAAAGAAAACAAGTTGGGCAGCCCATATTTGTCAAAAACAAACGAAAACAGAGAATATGACGAGTATTCAATGTACTCCACATAGAAAGCATCTCATTAAACTAAATCCGAACATGCTAACATGAATATATCTAGCAATTAGAGGGAGGACTATCATCATTCAGCCCATATTCAAGCATAATCTAAGTGACATGAACATTCAAGGAACATAAAAATTGAGAAGAAAGAAATGAAACGAAAATGAGATAGGGACAATGTTGTTACCTTTTCCTGGACAACGAACTGGGACAGTGACGAGCCGAGGCGCACTATTCCACCACACAAACGCGAAACCTCGAGAACCCCTACGAACAAGCAGAGGAACGAACCTAAAATAGAACCAGCCTCCTCTCTATTCGAATGTATTTCGTGTGTATCCACTATACCTATTTCGTGATGGACGCTTTTGTAAGCTATTCTTTCTATATGTGAGTTGTGGCTAACCTTAAAAAATGAGGAGAAGAGAGCTTTATATAGAGGGAATTTAGGGCTGGAAAGGGGGGAAGTAGATAGAATTTTTTAATTCAAAATTCAAATTTTCCTTAAGAGATAAGGTTGCCAGCTTGAATGAGTACGATTCTTAACGGATTTAGAATGAAATACATCCGATTTGAGTGAAGGACGATCGAGGCAAGGAGATGGAGACACCTAGCGATTCGAGTATGAACGAATAAGAACGAGAGGAGAGAAAGAGTGCGAGAATGGGCTCGGGTCACTGGGCTGCTGGGTTGTGATTTGGATCGCGTTTCTGGACTAGATTTGCAGCGTACTGGGTTTGGGAATTTGTTAGGTTTGCTTCTAGTTTGGTTCGCAGCTGGAAGAAGAAGAACGTGTGCCAGGGTCATTTTGGTAATACTATGCATTTTTGCTGGATGTTGTTGTATGTTGTCATGGGAATCTTTGATAAGTTGGACTGATGTACATATTGTTGGTTGTATTATGTTTGGGCCTGGGTTAATGGAATTGGATCTGTTTATTTTGGACTGGGTCGGATGTTGTTGTTGCCATTTTTGGGCTGAAGAAAGGAGATGGGCTGGTTTGTGTTGGACTGCTGGAAATTGCAAAATAAAAGGTCCAAAATTGGGTTTTGATTGGGTTTAAAGGTGATGTTTAAATTGACTTAGGAAAAATAGCCACATGGATGCAATTATGGCCAAATGGGAATTAAGAACTTAGCCAACTTGAGTTTAATTTAGGGAATTTGACTAAAATTTAAATAAGCTGAATTAATATTGATTAATTAATGAGCTTCTTAATTTTAAATAAATAAAATAATTAATTTAATTATAAACTAATAACTCAAAAATAAGTATTAATCAACTAATTAAGTAAAATTAAAATCTTTTTGGGACGATTTTTCGAAAATTTATAAAATATACTAATTATATACATAATTATCTAAAACATATATATTATAAAAAAAAATTATAAAAAAGTGACAAAACTATATAAAATAACTTGCAAACTATTTTATTTTTCTTGAAATCTTATAGCGTTAATTATTTTAAATTGCTTGAAATTGAAGAAGCTCGACATTAATCTATATTGTGGAGGTCCAAAATTGGGTGTCAACAAGTGTTGATAGCAAATAAGTTTTGTTTTAAATGAGAGGGTAGAAACCTCTTATTCTGAAGATCGTAGAATTCTTATTTCACATAAAGTTTTAAGTGTGGAGGAAGATTGAGATTAGGCTTGGTTATATGTAGTAGATAGATGAGAATATTTTGTGTGTCTCCTTGTAGTAACCCATGATGTTTCAGTTGGTAGAGATGATAAGAAGGTGAGAAACTCTTAGAAGAAGTAGTTACCTAGAAGTCCATGGAGTGATTTTAGTTTAGGCTTGAATGTGGTGTTGCTAACATGTGGATGAATACATAATGCATTAAGCGCTTCTTGATTAGAACTCGAGGTTTGTTGAATGAGGTGGTAAGAAGGGATAGTATTCTTGGTATGGTAGGCCTTACAAAGGCATAGAACATGAATCTCGTGATTTAGATTAGTATGATCATCATATTTATAGCACATTGTGACTCTGAGTTAAGCTTAAATATAATAAAAGAATGCAGTTAGACTCAAACCTTGATAGGAGTAGACATGTGCACCCTTGTGGGAGCTATAAGTCGTAACTAGTAAACTGTAGTAATCCGAAAGAGGGGTATAGTTGAGAAGTGTTGGAAGCTTAAAGGTTTTAGCCATATCGCATAATGCATAATAGTCTTATTCTAGTTGCATGCCCAAGGTACCCATGCCTTATGTGAAATAGCTTCATATGGAATATAACTCGTGTTCAAATCTATATCATTAATGCTTTATGAATCCATGTTAGTTGACTAAGATACTCAGACCTTGTTAATACTTTGACCTTTTCCCAGAAAGTAATGAGAGATTTTGATGGAAGAATTTGAGTTATAATATCCCTCCTCTCATTTTAGATTCAACATATATACCATGTGCTTGAGTGTTTTAGGCTTTACGTTTATGTTTGTGCCTTGTATCTTCCTATTCACAGTTATGTCTTTGATATTAAGTTCAGTTTAGAGCGGTTTGATTGATGTTCTCCCATTTTTACTCTCTTGTTTGACTTTCATTCGAGGACGAATGATTCCATGGGAGAGATGTTGTAACACCCAAAAAAAATTAAGCTAAGACTGGAACTATTCTTTGTATGCATATAGACTCATACATGATAATTTCTAGTTGTTCATGGGTGTTAGGGTTCATTACCAAGTGTAGGAAGTGTAACAGAAGTGATTTAGGGTCATTAGGGACCTCTAGCACTAAGCCAAGTTCAAAATCGGGGTCAACTTTACACAATTATATCTCTTAGAATATAAGGGAATAGGTGGCACATGACCTATCAAATTAAAGGTCTATGAGTCTTTTTTCCATTGCCACTAGATTTTCCTCAATACGAGTTTGAAGTCAAACGTTATAACTGCTTTACTACAGACGCTCCAGTCTGAGAACTCTGTCCAGGTTCCACTGGCAACTACGTGTCGTAATTCCTGCTCGTGGAATTGAATAAGAGGCTGAAAGTTCTTGACTGAGTTCCACAGACCCAATCCACAAGTCATGAATCATTTTACGGATCGTAAAAGGGTCTGTAGACCATGTATATCACCTATATATCATGTATATCATATGTATATCAAAATTTCCAAATTTCATAAAAATGTTATTTTGAGTTTCTGTTCTCACTTTTCAGCCCTTGATCGACCACACAGTCCTCAAAATCTATCTTCAATCCTACTAAGTCATGATAAGTATTTTTCATGATCTTACAAAATAAATCCTTGAATTTCCATTAGATTCTAATATCAAATCATCCTCCTATCTCTAGAGAAATCAAGAATTCAATTCTAGAGTTCAAGACTTGATTTTTGAACAAGTACATCAAGAACTCTTTCTTCCAAATCAAGGTAAGCATAATCACATAGTTTCCTAGTAATTATAACATATAATTATGTATCCTAAGCAAGAATATTGCATCAAAACATAGGAATTTCAAGAAACGAATTCAAAAATTTCAAGAAAGGATTTCTTGATTGTTCTTCATCAAGTTATGGTATTTCTTCAAGATTCATGGAGCGTCTAAGGTATGCAAGGCATCAATGAGAATATCCCTTCATTTTTATGCATAAGGTATTTTAATTTCAAGGATTTTGTAAAACTATGTGAATAAAAGTTAGAGTTTTCATATGAACTACAATTTTCCTCACAAACTTATATTTCCTTTAATTTATTTTAGCATTTAATACTTCATTTTACTGATTTAGCATGATTTCTATAGTCATTTAAAATCTCATTTTACTGATTTAGCATGATTTCTATAGTCATTTAAAACCTTTATGACTTTCAAGTATAAGAATTTGCATGATATGAATCTTAACCTCAATACAGGTTATTTTAGATACAACTTGTGAGCTTAGTCTCATATATGATTTAGACAGATGAATGTTCTTTATACTTATGAGCATTAATATGCATAGTACTGAGAGGACGCCAATTTAAAAAATCCAAGTCTCGTCACTACGTGCCACCGTAGGATTTGAGTATACCACTTTGTCCGGCAACTCCATTTATCCCTGAGAGGCTTAGATTAGTGGATCCACACAGATAGATAGATTTTATACTTTAGCAAGGTATAGGGCAACCCTTCTAACTAAGATTATAAGTTGGACATCATGAGCTCATATGGTGTATGTTGGTTATAAGAAACTCCCCAGTTTATGCACATTTTTACGATATTCTCTTAATTTTATATGGTTCATTTTAAGTATGCTATTTTATGTATATGATTATGCAAGGCTATTGAGTTAGACTCAACTATATATATGTGCTTTTGAAAGAAAATTTTAATGACACATATTCATGGACTCCAACTGTTATCCCTTCAGTTCTTTGGCTATGTATATGATCTTGGAAAACTTGTCTCCCTTTCCTTGTATATTTCATTTTATATGATTATGCTAGTGTCCCTTACCTACTCGGTACGTTTCATGTACCGACCGCATACTTTTTCTCTGCACTGCATTCTTTTATGTTGTAGATTTCTGCGCGTGTTCTTAGACTCATGGCTAGTTTGGTTGTAACACTTCCAGTCAGCATTTGGTGAGTCCTCCTCATTTGGGGACTCTTTGGATTTAGTTTCTTAATCTTTCTTTTATATTGTCTTTAATTTTGAGGTACTTGAGGTCCATGTCCCGACAAACTTATTCTTTCATCCAAAATAGTAGAGGCTATTTTAGACAGTAGTATTCAATACACGGGTTGTCTTTTTGTTATTCAAATGTTTATGTTTCAGCTTCCGCTTTAGTTTTCATATGATATGCTTTAGTATGTTATGCCAAAGATTAACTTGGGTCACTCGTAGTTCTCTGTATCGTGGGATGTAGACTCGGACCGTGACAGAATTCAACAAGACCTTGTGCATCTTCGGCATCTTCATTCCTCTGAGCAATTGACAGATGTTCTTACCAAAGGACTTACTCATGTACATCATTCCTACTCGATGAGCAAGCTTGGCATGAAGAATATTTCAAAAACACCTAGCTTGAGGGAGGGTATTGAGGAATTAATCACTTTTACAGTTGTGCCTTAACTGTAATATGTTATAGTTAGTTAGACTAGAGTTAGTAGCAGTTAGTGTAGCTTAAATCGGTTAATTATTCTGTTATAGATAATTAGCTTAGAAACTTAATCAATAAATAGTTGTACCAGGGGATTACATGGTTAATATCCTATGCCAAGATTTTGTTATGCTTATTTAATTAGAGAATGAATTGTTAGCTCCCATTTAGCCATGGAGTTTAAAGTTGAATGTGCAACTTGGCAGGCGTTTTATCATAGATTTTAGAATAAATTTTGAAAATTTATTTTCAATTATCTATTTGGTCATTAAAATTTATCAAGTTTTGAAATTCTAATCGTTAAATATTTTCATGTTTCCAAGATCAGTTTTGAGACTTAATTCCACACACAAAATTTCAAGTGAAATGCATGTCAAAACACAACTTCAATTTACAAAAATTCAAATTTCAAGTTCAAAATCTATAGTCAAACATTTTTAAGCTGTGATTTTTGGAACTTGAAATAATGTTTAGACATATATTTTACTTTTAAAAAAGTTAAAAGTTTTGTGAGTGAAAGTAAAATTTCTCCTAAAGGTAATTTGAGGCTGCTTTCCAAAATTTTAAAAATTTAGAGTTCAGATTTCAAAAATCTTATCAAATTTGATGATCAAACACTAGCTAAATTACAAGAATCCAGTAAATGATTACAGCATCTCCAATTATTTGGCCTCCCGAGAGTACGCCAAATAAAAGGTTTAATAGGGTTTTGGAAAAGGAATTCAAGCAAATGTTGCATCAATGTAATAACAAATACTACGATTTAAGAGTAGTCATAGTCTTGATAATTGATATTGATTGAGAAAGACATAATTCAGTCTTGTGCTTCTTCTTCTTTTTCGTTTCGTCCTTTTTATATGGCATTTTAACTTCATTTGTTTATCTTCAAACTCATCGGTTGCCCTTTAAAGTTGGCATAAAGTTTAATTTAAATATTTCAACTGCACAATTCCACTGTGTCATTTTAACATCTCTCAGTTAAGATGTCTAAGTGAAGCTTCATGCCAACTTAGGAGGCACCGATGGATTTGGCCTTTGTTTATTCTTCCATGGGGTGACCTCATTTTTTCAAAAAATAATTCAAAATGAACAAAAACACTCAGATAAAAAGATCAAAGATTCAAGTCATTATAAGCAGTTGCAGAGCCAATTTTTTTTACTAAAGAGTTCAAAATCTAAAGAAGTAGACACGAATTACCTGAAGAAGATTTAAATATCTATTTTTTAAGTAAAATAATTTTTCGTGAAAGAGGGTTCAGATGAATCTCTGAGTACAAGTTGGCTACGCCCCTTGATTATAAGTATATGAAGGTACAAGGCCGTCTTAACCCCTAGGCCACTAAAGTCATTGCTTGGGGCCCCATCTTTTTGGGGGGGCCATTTCTAAATTTTTTTTACTTATAATGTTTTTTTTAAAAGAAAATATATGTACTATAAGTGCTATGATTTCTACTAAGGAAATACATATAATATGAATATAGAACCTGAATTTCGTAAGAACTAATTTGATGAAAATATTGATAATGCAATCGCAAAGTCCCTTGAAATTAGAGTTGATTACGTTTATATATATATATATATATATCAAACTATTTTTTCACTTCAAAATAGAATTGAACCAATTGAAGCATATGAAAATACTTTTGGTTTCTTATTTAGTGGTATATTGAGATCACTAGATGATAGGAATTTAAAAAAGAAATTGTCTTAGCCTTGAACTTTCTTTAACTCGTGATAGTTATTCTGATCTTGATGACTTAGATTTTTTTTAAAAAAATATTAAAAGTGTTAAGAGAAATAATACAAGTAGAAGATAATGATCTAATAAAAATATTCAATCAAATAAAAAGACTTGATTCTTTTCCAAATACACATATTACTTTTAGAATAATGTTCACAGTTCTTGTATCCATTGCCTCAGCCGAAAGTAGTTTTCAAAACTAAAATTAATTAAACCTTATTTGGGATCAACAATGTGTCAATAGAGATTGAATGGATTAGCTATAATCAATTGAAAAGAAATTATTAAAACAAATCGATTATAAAACAGTTGCTAATGACTTAACACCTAATAAGCTAGAAAAGTAAAATTTAAATAAAAGTATATATAATGAAAAAAATAATTTAGTCCCCCAATCTTGTTGAGTCGGCCCTGCGAAGGTACTGCTTGCTTTTTTAAGGAAATGAATTGTTATTTTATTCTGCATGTCATGATGATGTTAGGATGACCAAATTAATATATATGGGTCCTTATAACCCACTTTGTGTCCAAACTTTGCTACCCCAATGTACCATTAGTCACCAAAAGTCATGATTCTTTGTCGCATAATTGGGACCATTTTCATATAAATTTAATAAGTAGGTTTGAACAATGCCAAATTTATGTTAAAAAATTATTTAATATTAAATAAATAATTTATATTAATTTAATATATGTTTTATGTGTAATTAAGCTGAGTTACCAAAGCAAAATCCTTATGCTGTGATCCTTGTGTTTACTAAACAAGTTTAATTAACCGTTCATTGATGTTAAACGAGGCTTACCTACTACAGTGGTAGCAAAAAATACAAATCAAGACCTATAACCCAAGATTGATAGTTAACTAAAATATTCATTTAAGGAAGATGAAGTCTTCAAAGAGAAGCAAAATTAGTTAGGAGAACTTAGCTAAATTAATAAATGTTATTTCAATTTTAACTTAATTGAAATTATCTAGAAGAACACCCTACACCCCTATTTATATTTCTCTAAGGATGACTCCATAGTCTAGATACAAAACAAAAATCTAGTTGGCCATTTATTCTAGAATATTAGTAGTTCCAAAAAGTCATATCAAGTTTTTTCAAAAGCTCAATGTCCCAATTCACAATGCTTTACTTAATAATGTTGGGAAACAATGGTAAAAATATAATAATAAAATTACTTAATGTCAAAATAATGGTACTAACAATTAAATAAATATTACCACGATAATATCTTAAGTAGTAGATGAATAATACTTGAATCATGCTAAAAATTATCCTAAAAAATTATTTTAGCAGTGTGAAATATTTTCTCGAAATTAACTAACTCTTCTCGGATTAAGAGGGTACAGAAATCAACAAAATTAATTAATACAGTTTAGAAAGGAGAAATTAAAAACAGTGAAGGAAGAGGGAGAACATGAGGGGAGAGAGAGCAAGAAATGATTATTGAGTGTTGTTTTGCTGTTGTTTTCTGTCACGATTCATAATATCAGATCATGTGAATATCTACTCGATTTTAATTTGATAGGTAAACTTTTACCACCTATGATTACATAAGTAAATAATCAATACTTCTTTTTATTTACAAAAATATTTCTCACATTTTTTAAGGACCTAGTTTAAATATGTATAGGAGCTTCAATACATAGTACTGATAGAAAATAACAAACACAACTTTCACTCGAGAAAGAGTAGGCGGAAGCAGGTGATTAGTGTACAGTGTACACCATCCCCACACTTTTAAAACAACCTAAAACATACTTACACCTCACAAAAAGTGTAACAAGAGTACTAGTATTAATACAACACACAGTGATAGGCATCATAGGTCAACTAAAATTAGTTTCACGCAACACATTATAAAAGTCAATAAGAACAACAAATATCAATATATCACACATTACATTACTCAAACTCACATTATACTACAAGAAAAAAGGCTTTTAGTCAGAAAAAGTTCAGTCGTTATAAGTTCAAATCCAATCTTTATAAGTTAATAACAATCAAACAAATTTTGATGGTCATCAATCCCTAAAAGCTTTGACGTTAAAAGTTAACAACCAGATTCTCAATCCGATCATTAAATATTATTTAGTGACAATAAATAATTCGATCGTTAAACCTCCTTTTAGAGACCAAATATTTCATTCGCGGATTATCATTTCACTCATAAAAACTTTCATATTACAACAATAAACTTGATTGTTATAAACGTTGCATATGCTCACGCGCACTTATATATAAAGACATATGGAATAATCAATATTTATATATAATTTCATAGTTAATTATAAAGCACAAAAGCATCATTACAAAAAAAAAACAATTGAACTTGTATATCAATATATTTCTCAATTTATGACGAGGAAAAATAGAATTGTGACATATATAAATAAAAAGTATTTAAACAACTTATAAAAGAACAAGAAATAGATTTATCTTGTTCTTCAACTTGCTCGTCAACATTTCAGTTGCTTAAACTTGCTTCATACTTTATTCGAGGGGACAAGTGAAGTCATATCAGATCTTTGGATAATTAGTTCTGAGAAATTGCGAAAGGAACAAGAAAACAACTTCATTCCGTTCCTCAACTTTTTTAAGTTAGTTTTCACCTAGTTTTGATCATAACTTAGAATATTCGATAAGAGAACTCGAGGAGCAACTCTTTCAAGACTTGGGACTTGTCTCTCTTGACGTAATTGCTTCCAATCCATCTTTCCCTTTCTTAATTACTTTCTTCACAAAATTGAAGGGTGAGTTCTTTGCGAAACTTTATGGGTTGAACCTAGGGTTATTTAATTATTGGGTAGAATCAGGGGTAGATCTATTCAGGCGGGTGGGGTGCCATGCCACCCATGAGATTCGACAGAAACTTTATGTATATAGGTATATATATACACAATCTATATATAAATAATTAACCTGTCACCCATAGCACCAAAGTACTTTGTGGTGTCCGTGGTAAAAGGCCAAATGTTTGAGCCTCAAGTCGCGAGATTGAACCCGTTTGACACATTTTCATTTTTTCTTTTTTAAAACTGCTATCACATTCAAGGCTCCTCTCATAAATCATAATAACTTTTCGACCTTTTTTTTTTCTTTTTTACCATTGTTTCAAATTATTTGCTACTTTCTTTTATCTTTATATAATTTTATAAGTATGAAATTTAGCCTAATTCATCCTACTCCTAACATTAGATATTAATTTTCTATCCTATATTAATTATTTACATTTTACTAAAAATAGTTATTAAAAATTATTTGTCAATTAACAAAATTAAACAACAATTTATTTATTTTTCATTATCCTAACAATTAATTTTTCTTGAAAGTGTAAACAAAATTTGTAAAAAATCACAAAAATGTTTATCTTAAAGACTAAAATAGTAAACTATCATTTTTATTTATAATTTCTTAAAGAAGTAAAAGAAAAAGTTAATAGCTAATAGAAAGAGGTATAAATTGTTTTTTTTTTTCTCTTCTCAATAATTTCATAAACACTTAAATGCATCAAATATTCTCCAACAAGAAAATATAACAGAAAGATCATCAGTAATTTTAACCAATAATTATATAAGTTTTCGTACTATTTTCATGTAACCCAAAATCGAAAATCATCCATAAACTTCTACATATATTTTTATTCTTGAAATTCAAGCTACGTGAAATTTAATTAATATTTTAAAATATTTATTATTATTACATTAACATGATAAGAATTGCAACTTATGTTTGTTCATAAATATTACCTTCTCGCTAAGTTGCAGTTCAACCAAAAACACTATTAGTTGCAATTCTTATCATGTTTATATAAAAAAAATTAAAAAGGAAAAAAAATACACCTTATAGCTTGAATTTCAATAACAAAAAATAACCTATAAATTAATGGAGAGAGTAAAATGAAAAAACAAAATTGGTTAATTATATTTGTATTTTGTTGATTGACAAGTAATTTTAAATAACTATTTATGTTTATCCTAAAAATAATACAATTGATTTTGTATGAGGTTAAAAACAGATACCTTAGTTTAACTCTTTTTTAAATACGTAATTATTTGACTTTAAATCAAAATTAATATTAATATATTTATCTTTATTTGATTTTTGACAAATGAACATTATGAACCACCATAATTTTTTCGTAAACAACGTACAAGCACTTTTAAATTTTTTTATACATGTTGTTTATTCCTATTTTATTGATTGATTTGTCATATAAATCGAAAAGATGAGTAATTCGAATCAAACATAAAGTTAATTTAGGCGATGAGTCTATTTGGCACTCATAGACTCTAAATTCTGGATCCGCCTTTGGGTAGAATATAGGAAAATTATAACTATGCATGATTTTAATTTTAGTTCATTAAATTCTATCTTTTAGCATAAAATTATGAACCTAGACTTTAACTACGGTAATGGAGACTCTAAAAATCTCATAAAATGGGTTCTTTGAGCATATGAACTTCTTAAGAGAGGTTGATGGGGATAAAATTCCAGGAATAAGATTGAGTTGATCATGAAAACCTTTTGTTTGATGAAATAATCTTTAAATAATTTATTAGACCTCCTAAAAATATAATTAGGTAGGTTTGAATACCCAAGATCCTCGTTTGAGAAAGTAGATTGGTCTTCATACATAGTTGATATGATTTATGATTGAATTAAGTGTTGATGGGATGAATGAGCATGTAAGATTTTTAGCTATCTATTTTGAGTGATGTTATAAAATATAAACTTGTGAATATTACATACTTATTGTATTATCTGAGAGGTAACTAGAGAGGCTAGCATATTAAAATATGTAGATACAATGAGAATACATGTACTATTCGAATGATAAGTGAATTGAATCTGATGTGACAATAGATGAGTGGTTATGTGTGTGATTGAATCACGTATCATACTGGTACAAAACATTGATACTTAGGGTTCCTTGAAGGTCATGACTAGATGGGCAAGACTAAGACCCTTTATAATTACACACAAATATGTTATTGACTTGAGATAACTTTATATTGACTTGTGATTTATGTGTTGACTATGTGAGATTCATGTCTACTTACTTTATGATTGTGATTATATAATCGTTACTAATCTTAATCAGTATATGATGCCTAGTAGTGTCTATTATTTGTATTGATGCTACTCCTGCACTTCTTTTAGTGAAAAATGTTGTAACACCCCGAACTTGACATAGAGGGCATAGCATGTTAAAACTTTAAGGTACCACCTCAGAGGGACCAATCACAACTCGTGGGTGAGACCATGCCCCGTAGGTGGCCCCGTAGATGGACACCATGAAAATTGCCTAAGGTAGAACCACGCCACCCACGCCCCATGGATGGGTCCACGCCCCGTGGTTGGGGGTGTCATGGGTGGCCAGCTGAGTCTCTGAACCAAACCATTCTTGACCAGGATGGACCATAGGTTCATCCACGGCCCGTCAACGTGGTCTTGTGGTTGGTGAATGGGCAGTTATTTTAGGGACATAAGGGTCCTTTCCAGATTTAATTAAAATTAAGTGGTATCATTTTACCCTAACCTAGACCACCTATATAAGTACTTTAGACCCGTAAATTAAGTCATTCAATTCATTCTCTCAAACTCACCAAAAGAATTGGGCTCCTCTCTCAAATAATTCTCTCTTTAGAAAGTTGAAGAAGAAGAAAAGGGTCAAGCTAGGTCAATTCAAGTTTCCATTCTTCCAAGCTTTGTGGGCTTTGTAATCAAGGTATGATGGTTCCATGGAATCCTTTCATCCATGGAGCCCCATGATTTCCCCAATTTAGAAGAAGAATTCCCCAAGTCAAATTAGGGTTTCTTCTAATATCATGGGTTATGATCCAATTGAGTGAATTATGGTTGTTTATGATTCTTTATGATTGTTTATGATAGAATTGTATGTTTTAGTATGATTGTACATGTATTCATGCCCAACCTATGATTCTAAGATGAATTTGAATTTGATATAGATAGGTTTTATGCCATGAAATGGGAAACTAAGGATTTAGATGTAATCTTCTAGGATTGATGAAATGAAGGATAGATTGCTTGAGATTAGAGTATATAGATATGAATTACTTGAGAGTAATCATGTAGACATGAATTGAATGAAATCAAGTATATATAAAATAAATTATGACTTGTAGGCTTTGAGGATAGATATATCTTGAGATCAACGCAGGTATGATAAGTATACGATGATTAGGGCTATTAGAATAGAGCATGCATGATGAAGTATGTTTAGTAGGGCTTTTAGAGTAAAGCTTGCATGATTGATTATAATTAAAGATGTCTTGAGATTGAGGCACACATGACGAATGATGATTATTATGGCTTTGAGAGTAAAGCTATATGATGATTGTTGAATTGTAGATAGAATTGTTGTGGAAGGATTTACCAACATGATCTTGCTACTTTATGTATGTATGAAAGAATAATGTGAAAGGTTTTCTCACATAGAATGATTCTAGGTTCAAAGGCTTGCTCACCTAAAATGAATCAAAGCATGTATGAACTATGATAGCTTGAAGTAGTGATATGAAATTCCTTCATGAATAGCTTGACTTGGTAAGACAAGACCATGCATGGTAACTTGAGTAGTAGATCTCATGGATATCCTTGGATTGAGAAATCGTACCCCTCCAAAGGTTAGCTTGAACTAGCATGAGAGGATGCTTGCATGATAGCATGACTTGGTAAGGCCAAACCATTTCATTTGTAGCTTGGATTGAGCAATAGTACCCTTCCTTGAGTAGTTTGGACTTGCACGAGAGTATGATTTCCATGATAGCTTGGTATAGCATAATGAGGTGATCTTCCTTGGTAGACTTGAATTGATAAATCACAACCATTCATGAGTAATGATGTGTTTTGGACTAGTAAAGAAGTAAATTTCCATGAATAGTAAGAATAGCCAATGAGGGACTAATCCCTAATCAAATTAGCATAGTTATGATGACACAAGATTACTTCAAGGAAGTATTGTAAGTATGATTTGATATGAGATTAGTTGTTTTGATTTTAGATTAGCTTGGATTGTTGCTTGAGTTGCCTTCCTTGATATGTATGACTATAGGTGGATGACCTATGTATTTAGTAAGAACAAGTTGAGGTTACTTGAGAAGTGTTCCTCTTATAGTATGATGATTTATGTGCATTGAATATGCTTATGACTTATGTTGTTATATCTTATGATTATGGTATATGTCTTATGTTGATGATTTATGCTAGCCATCATAGTTAGTACATTTTTGTACTATCGCATACGCTTGCCTATATTCTTATCAAATGTAGGGTCCGGCGATATTGACTTCCATCCTCGTGGCTAGGTTCATAGTAGAGCAAGGAGTGAAGATTTGGTGAGTCCTCATAGCATTAGAGGATTTGACCACCTTTACTTTATGTATTTCATTTTTATATTAGAACTATTGTATGGGTTGTGTCCCTAAGACTTTCAAGTATTAGATGGCTTGAGACAAGTGTTAAAGACTTCCGCTTCATTTTATGAACTTTGATGTTATTGATAATGTTTTAAATTCCTGCATTATTTTTTATTACTTTATATTATGATATGCTAAGTGGCTTGTATGAGGCTTCTCAGGGTCTTGCACGCCATGTTACATATAGGGTGTACGCCTGGGTCGTGACAAACTTTGTAATCAGAGCACAAGGTTTAGAATGGTTCTAGGATGTCTCAAAACCACGTCAAGTAGAGTCTTGTTCATAAGTGTGAAGTGTGCCACATTTATGAATGAGAGGCTACTATATGCTTAGGAAACTTTACTTCTTCATTACTCTAAGTCGTGCGATTGAGTTTAACTGTATAAGGTCTTTCTTGTAATCGTTACTTGATGGTCTACAAGATATGACTACTACAAGGGCTAATGCTAGAAGGAAGACAATATGAATCAAGAAGTTCCTCCCTAAGTTCCTCCACAAGCTCCAATTGACTCTTTGACTGAGGATGTGACTAATGCAGAATTTAGGTCCGTTTTTCAAGTGTTGGCTCAAGCCGTGACAGCTCGAGCCAATAGAGAGGTGGTAGCTCCCGTGAACCCAAATATGGGTACGGCGGCTTCAAGAGTGAGGGACTTTATGAGGATGAACTCTCTGGAATTTCATGGTTCAAAGCTTGAGGAAGATCCTCAAGAGTACATAGATGAGGTCCATAAGGTGTTAGACATTATTGGAGTTACTTCGGCGGAGAAAGCGGAATTGGCCGCTTACCAACTCAAAGGGGTGGCACAGGTTTGGTTCAACCAATGGAAAGAAGCTAGATCGGTAGGAACGGGTCCCATAGAGTGGGAAAGGTTCAAAACCACTTTTCTTGATAGGTTCTTCCCGCTTGAGATGAGGGAGCCTTTGTTTCTTGAGTTCATTAACCTTAGGCAAGGTAATATGAGTGTTAAGGAATATGCGTTGAGATTTACCCAATTGTCGAAATATGCTCCATCCTTAGTGGCCGACTCTAGGTCAAGAATGAGTAAGTTTGTGTCAGGGGTGTCCGATTTAGTGGTGAAAGAATGTTGTACCGCCATGCTCATTGGTGACATGGATATTGCTCGTCTTATGATTCATGCCCAACAGATTGAAAAGGAGAAACTTAAGGGGAGAGTTAGGGAGAAAAAAAAGGTCTAGAAATGAGGATGATAATTTCTCCCATGCAAGGTCCGATGGACATGGTCGTCCTAAGTATCGACAAAGGTTTTCTGAGTAAGATTTCTCCAATGCTCCTAAGTATAGTGAAGATAGGGTGTCTAACCCTAAACCACAAGGAATTAGTAGTAAATCCCTATGGCCTAATTGTGCTAGATGTGGAAAGATACATGAGGGTAGGTGTTTAGCTGGCATAAAGGGTTGCTTTAGTTGTGGTGAAAGTGGCCATAAGATGAGAAATTGTCCAAAGATGAAGGCTAAGGGAAGAAAGGGTAAGCAAGTTCCTCCTAGTGGTTCGGATGCAAATGCCTCAAAGTAGAATAGGTTTTATGCTCTCCAAGCTAGAGGTGAACAAGAGTGTCCTCCGAATGTGACTACCGGTATATGTTTTATGCGTTATTAGATTCCGGTATTGCCTTATCTTTAGTATGAATTGACTACATTATATTGTTATGTTTTATTGATAGTAGAACCCGATATAGTCATGATGATTTTTGGGTGCGTTGAAAATATTTGATGAATTGGGTGTTTAGATAATGCCTTGAGATGTTTAATTAGTAGAATCCTGTAAAGGGCAGTAGTATAGTTCACCATGGTTTAGAATCATATTGTGTGATGGATGTGAAATCTTAGTGATAACTTGATCCGACCTTAGAATTGAAAGAAGCAGTGCTTAGAAAGTCCTTTTAGGCTTTCTCCAAAAGGGGAGATGGTGTTCTTAGATAGTAAGGTCGATGAGTGTTCCTAATGTTCATGATTTGGGTTACTTGAATTTCTCACGCAAGAAGGGTGTAATGAGTTTGGGAAATTTAGTCCCCATTTTGTAGGCCCATATGAGATCTTAGATCGGCAAGTTAAGAAGGAGAAGAACAAGGAAGTTGCTTCCGTGAAAATGTTATGGAGGGATCTTTTAGTGAGGGTTTTAGTTGAGGGTGATACTTGGGAGGCCGAGGCCAATAAGAAGTCCTGATATCCTCATCTTTTTTCCCTTCTACTCCTTCTTTAGCTTGAGATGAATAGTTCCTCGTGGTTTTTTCTTTGTGTGAAGTCATGTGTGTTTTAGATATTTTCATGATTTTCTTATTTGTGCATGTTCATGAAAAACTGGTGTTTTGAAAGAAAATGAGTTGCATGATTGATTTTCCTCATGTTGTAGTGCATTGAGTATGAGTTGCCTATAGACTTCATGAGATGAGTTGTGAAACATGCCTTAGCTTGGAGTTGAGAGATTCCTCCTTGGATGCATGCTTTGAGTATAGATTGCATATAGGCTCCATGAGATTGTGTCGAGCATGCTTTTAGCTGGGAGATGATAGTTCCTCCTTGAACATGAGAAATATTAGAATTTCATGCATTTTGAGTTGTTAGATGTAGTTCCTACCTTCCATGTGATGCATTGAGCATGTTTAGCTTGGAGTTGATGATTCCTCCTTGGTTGTGTGCATTTAGATGTGCTGCATGCATGATGGGTTGCTAGTCTTGAGTCGTTACCTTTAAGAAGTGCCTAGAATGCCATTCGAGGATGAATGTTCCCAATGGGGAGATATTGTAATACCCCAAACTCGAGATAGAGGGCATAACATGTTAAAATTTTATGGTACCACCACACATGGACCAACCATGGCTCGTGGGTAAGACCACGCCCCATAGGTGTCCCCGTAGATGGACAACATTAAAACTCCCTAAGGCAGAACCACGCCAGGACCCACGCCCCATGGATGGGTCCACGCCCCATGGTTGGGGGTGTCGTGGGTGGCCAGTTGAGTCTCTGAACCAAACCACGCTTGACCAGGATGGACAGTAGGTCCATCCACGGCCCATCAACGTGATCTCGTAGTTGGTGACTGGGCGGTTATTTTAGGGACACAAGGGTCCTTTCCGAATTTAATTATAACTAAGTGGTGTCATTTTACCCTAACCTAAACCGCCTATATAATTACTTTAGACCCCTAAATTATGTCATTCAAGTCATTCTCTCAAACTCACCAAAAGAATTGGATTCCTCTCTCAAATAATTCTCCTTCCCTCTAGAAAGTTGAAGAAAAATAAGAGGGTCAAGCTAGGTCAAGTCAAGTCTCCATTCTTCCAAGATTTGTGGGCTTTGTAATCAAGGTATGATGGTTTATTCATCCATGGAGCCCCATGATTTCCCCAATTTAGAAGAAGAATTCCCCAAGTCAAATTAGGGTTTCTTCTAATGTTATGGGTTTTGATTCAATTGAGTGGATTATGATTATTTATGATTGTTTATTACATAATTGCATGTTTTTAGTATGATTGTACATGTATTCATGCCCAACCTATGATTCTAAGATGAATTTGATATAGATAGGTTTTATTCCATTAAAGGGGAAATTGTGGATTTAGATATAATCTTCTAAGATTGATGAAATACATGATAGATTGATTGAAATTACAGTATATAGATATGAATTGCTTGAGAGTAAGCATGTAGACATGAATTGATTGAAATCAAGTATATATATAACGAATTATGACTTGTAGGCATTGATGATAGAGTTGTCTTGAGATCAACGAATGTATGATAAGTATACGATGATTAGGGCTATTAGAATAGAACTTTCATGATGAAGTATGTTTAGTAGGGCTTTTAGAGTAAAGCTTGCATGATTGATTATAATTAAAGATGTCTTGAGATTGAGGCGCATATGACGAATGATGATTATTATGGCTTTGAGAGTAAAGCTATATGATGATTGTTGAATTGTAGATAGAATTGTTGTGGAAGGATTTACCAACATGATCTTGCTACTTTATGTATGTATGAAAGAATAATGTGAAAGGTTTTCTCACATAGAATGATTCTAGGTTCAGAGGCTTGCTCACCTAAAATGAATCAAAGCATGTATGAATTATGATAGCTTGAAGTAGTGATATGAAATTCCTTCATGAATAGCTTGACTTGGTAAGACAAGATCATGCATGGTAACTTGAGTAGTAGATCTCATGGATATCCTTGGATTGAGAAATTGTACCCTTCCAAAGGTTAGCTTGAACTAGCATGAGAGGATGCTTGCATGATAGCATGACATGGTAAGGCCAAACCATTTCATTGGTAGCTTGGATTGAGCAATAGTACCCTTCCTTGAGTAGTTTGGACTTGCACGAGAGTATAATTTCCATGATAGCTTGGTATAGCATAATGAGGTGATCTTCCTTGGTAGACTTGAATTGATAAATCACAACCATTCATGAGTAATGATGTGTTTTGGACTAGTAAAGAAGTAAATTTCCATGAATAGTAAGAATAGCCACTGAGGGACTAATCCCTAATCAAATTAGCATAGTTATGATGACACAAGATTACTTCAAGGAAGTATTGTAAGTATGATTTGATATGAGATTAGTTGTTATGATTTTAGATTAGCTTGGATTGTTGCTTGAGTTGCCTTCCTTGATATGTATGACTATAGGTGGATGACCTATGTATTTAGTAAGAACAAGTTGAGGTTACTTGAGAAGTGTTCCGCTTATAGTATGATGATTTATGTGCACTGAATATGCTTATGACTTATGTTGTTATCTCTTATGATTATGGTATGTATTATGTTGACTAATGCCTATGTTATGCTTATGTTGATGATTTATGCTAGCCATCATATTTGACCAAAATTTTGATTAAGAAGCGACGGACTAAGAGACACTGTCCGTCGCTTTTTAAAAATGTTTGACTAGATATTTTGACCAAAAAGCGACGGACTAAGAGATGCCGTCCGTCGCTTTTTTT
>JAJOOS010004232.1:0-35168 GCA_029582725.1 Solanum chiquidenum | reverse complement strand
AAGGTTATGCTTAGTGTGAAGGGTAGTATGGGATGCCTTTCATGCATTGCACAAGTGTGTCTTGAGGTTACTTGGAAGTATGGTGCCCTTAGGGTAGACAGACTTATGAGTTAACCATGCACATAAACTATGATTAAGATGCTATTATGGTATGAATAACCAAGGGTCAATTATGCTTATATGATTATGACTTGTCTTCTGTGCTCATTAACTATGTCTTATGTTGACATATGTTTATATGATGCTTATGTTGGAGACCATGATGTGACTATGATGATTATTCTATGAATATGTTATTATTTCTAATGCTTATGTCTTATGTTGACTAACCATTTGAGATGATCTTATGATGTTGTGCTAGCTTTCATACTTGGTACATGGCTTGGATGGTATTATGAGATGCTATTCTTGCTTTGCACTTGTATTCTTTTGAGGTTACTTGAGAATGGTGCTATTATGATATGGATTACCAAGGGTCAATTATGCTTAGATGATTATGACTTGTCTTCTATGCTCATTAACTATGTTCTATGTTGACTTATGTTTATATGATGCTTATGTTGGAGACGATGATGTGACTATGATGATTATGCTATGAATATGTTATTATCTCTTATGCTTATGTCTTATGTTGACTAACCATTTGAGATGCTCTTATGGTGTTGTGCTAGCTTTCATACTTGGTACATTTTGTACTAACGCATATATATTGCCTACATTCTAATCAAATGTAGGGTTGAGGAGATTGAGTTGCTTTGAAGGCTAGGTTTCCAAGGATCAAGAAGAGTTGAAGAATTGGTGAGTCTTCATTGCTTCGAGGACAAACCCATTATGTTCCTTTATATCATTTCTTTATGTTTTAGACTTTGTATGGCCTGCGTCCTAAGAGTTGTATTCAAGAGTTTAATAGATGGTTTGAGACAAAGGTTTAGTGATGACTTCCACTTGATTTTGTTATGAAAATGACTTCGATTGTAAAAGTTTTAAATTGTCCCTACTTTTCTAGTATCTTATGTTATGATTATGCTAAGGGCTTGTATGAGACCCCCTTCGGGGTCAGGTAAGCCATGTTACGTCTAGTGGTACCCCTGGGTCATGACACATGGGCGTGAAAAATGATAGGATACAAGTAAAGATTGAAGTAGACAAAAACAAAACTAATATAACTATAAGTTTTAAAATTTTAGTCGATAAAAGTTTAAAACCACTAAAATTTATCAGTTACTTAAAACCTTTGTCAACTATCTAGAAATTTCAGGGTTGAGACAATCTCATTTATTTCATCACACCAAACATATTGTGATAATTTGTTTGTGTGTATATATACAGAGGCATGAATGATTATTTATGTTTCAAAAACTCTACTTCCTTGCAACAAAGGTATGGTGTATCTTCTTCCTCTTATTTTTTCAGACCTTAAACATATATGTGAAGTGTTCATTTGAATTAACTCTTTTTTAAGTATACATTGTTCTACCTTTTTTTCTTCTCAAGATTTTTTATGTATATTTCTTTGGCTGAATGGGGAATTCTCATACAGTCAATTTTTGTTACAACACTTATAAGTGTTGAACAAATTCCATTTGATAGAAACTATATGAAAATGCTTCTAAGATATTAACTTTGTTTTTATTTTAAAAAAATAGATTTTTATGGTTTAATATTTTTTTGGTTGAAAGGACTAAAAATGAATCAAAGATAAGGAGCTATTCTAAGAGTGAGGCAAGCGACGATCACCCATGACCTCTAAATGAAAGACAATAGGTGATTACCCATGTCACATGATGTAATGACAAGAGGCGATTACTCATGTTCCTTTAAGAGATAAGATGAGTATGATTAAGAACTATTCTGTAGAAGTTAAGCTTAGTACCGAGTGGACAAGTGTCGATTACCCGTGTCCCATAAACTATGTGCCAACATATGATTGTATAGATAGACATTAGTTAGTAGATCCACATAATCTAGAAGTTCATGGTCCTTACCTTGACAATTATGACAAACCTTTTCGGTGTGGGAGACACCGGATTCTATGTTAATATCTCACATGGTCTTATATGTCGGTTAAGGCTACTTCCCACAAGTAAGCTATGATGAACTAAGGTTACTTCAAGAAGTATCTCACATGTGACTTATGATGATGTCTATTTGCATTGACCATGTTTTATGACCTATATCTTCTACTTACATTCATGATTTAGCTTGGTCATTCCACTATATGAAAATGTCCATTTTCCTCATGTTTTCAAATGTTTTAAGCATGACCATCATACTTGGTACATATGTTGTACTAACGTATACTCTTGCTTATATTTCCCCGAATGTAGGGACCGACCTTACAGATTCGCACTTTCGTGGCTAGGATTTCATCTAGAAGATTGATGTTTGGTGAGTTCTCATATTTCTAAGACCGAGCTTGACTTCCCTTATTGTATTTATTTTTAGTTTTAGAACTTGATGTACGGGCTGCGCCCCGATAAACTCTTATGTACTAGATGTCTTTGAGATGATGTTTAGATTTCCTCTTTTCTCTATAAAACTCTTATACATTGAAACTGTCTTTTAATCTCTTTAATATGTTTCTTGTATGATGAAAGCTAAGTGGCTTATGTGGGGCGTCTCACGGTCTTATACGCCATGTTATGCCTAGGGGATACCTTGGGTCATGATAGTTTTCATCCAAAATGATAGTATTAGTTACAATGTTATAAGCAGTAGTAATAGAAGTGCTAGAGTTAGAAGTATGCATTTATAGGTGTAGTAACCTAAGAAATAAGATTAGTTATTGAGTAAAGTGTGTATTTGCAGTCATTTACCTAGTAAGTCATTAATGAGGAGTTTTCCTTTATGTGTAGGCTAAGGAATAATAATTTTGTTTGGATTTTATGATAGAAGGTAGATGAATAGTTACTAGTTAGCCTGAGTTAGAGTATACTTTAACCAAAAGGGAGTTTATGTCGATGTAACATTGCGTAAGTGAAGACCAAATATAGGTGTTGAATAAAAGAACATAGTATTCATGAGGTGATAGACCTAAGCTAGACTTGTGATATTTGAAGGGAGATCCCTATGGTATTCAGAGGGTAGTAGAACTAATTAGGCAATGATGTATAGTGAAAAGGGTAAAAAGTACTTAGGTTGTGAAAATTAAGAATGTGACAGTAATTTGTAAATTGGTAGGCTGAGAGATAAAGATTGACTACTTGTCATGAAATCTTAGTGGGTGAGTGTTTATTAATTTTATCTGGTAGCTGTAAGTTAGTATAGTAAGCGAGCAATTATATTTATATCCTTGTTTAGTAATAGACACTAAGCTTGAATTTGAGATGACTGTCGTGATCAAAAGGATGGCAACATGAGGGCGATGATGTTAGTTCAAGATCTGATCTAGTAGGTTTTGTTAGACAAAGCTATAATGCTATAATTGCATAGTAATCAGAAAATATATTATTTCTTAGAATAAGACTAATTTATAGAATATACATTTATAACCATATATTCTCCTTCCTACAATAGGTTTCTAACCCTTAAACTGTAAAGCTATAAACATTTGTTTTCTATTGTATCATTGTATTTATAGAGAATAATACTTTTAGAATATCTTATGTCTTTCTAGCATGTATCAAAAGCCATCATTTAAAAAATAATTCCATGCTCTTTGCTTTAATTTCTCTACACAGGTACCTTGTTACCTTCTTGCATTCCTCTTGTCTCTCTATTTTCTCTGCACAGGTTTTTCCTTTCCTGTTGTATTGTCTTCTCAATGAATTCACAATCATCCTCGCACAATTTTCTCTCCACAAAATTGGATGGTTCCAATTTTTCTCTATGGGAATTCCACTTTGAAATTTTTGTTCAAGGAAAGGGACTTTTTGGATGGTTAGATGGTTCTGTTGGTCTGCCAACAGATGCAAAATAATTGGATGTATGGAATTTGAATAATGCAAAGGTAACCACTTGGATGTTTAATTCAGTACATGCTGACATCGCTATGAGACTTAGATCATTTAGTTCTTCTTCAGAGATGTGGCTCCACATATGTAACGTACCAACAAAGCAATCTGACACGAGAGTTTCAAGTGGACCGCAACATTTCCAAATATACACAGGGAGACAAAAATGTTCTCTCCTTTTATGCTAGTTTGTAGTTGCTCTGGTCAGAACAAGATCAATTTTCTAGGAGAAATATGTTTACGGCAGGGCTCAAGGAGATATTGGGAGAACGACAAAGGACAAGGATGGTGCAATCCTTGATGAAACTCTAGCCTTAATTTGAGTTGATTCGTGGTAGTTTATTGAACAAAGAACTCACATCTGATCTTGATGTTGTGTTGGCAGCCGTCTTGCTTGAAGAGAATAGGCTTTGAACTTAGGCAACCATGGAATCTATGCCATTACCCGCTCTTGCGTTACTTGCACAAAAATAAACTATCGGTACTTCACCAGGATATACTAAGATAAGTGTCCAATGCTATGAATGCCACGACTTTGGTCACATAGTAGTCACTTGTCCTAAGAAAAAAAAAACTTATGCTTACTGCAAGATTACTGGCCATCATATTTTGGATTGTCATCGTCGTCCAAATCGTTCACGGCCTGCTAACCAAGAAGACCAGACGAATGTCACTAAACCATCTGAATCGTTCCCTGCTGGACCTGATCATGAAAGGCTGATCCGAGATTCTATAGCTGCTGCCATTCCTGGAGCCATCTCAAGTGCACTCTCGGCATCCTCAAGTACAAGTAATTCTATTAAATCTACTTGGCATCTAGATTCAGGTGCTTTAAATCATATGAATGGAGATCAGTTCCAATTTTATTCATTGTGTGATGATCTTTTTAAACATATTATTCATACGGAAAACGGGCATACATTGCCCGCTTCCAGTGTTAGTTCTGTTGGAAATCTGTCTAATGTTCTTTATGTACGAAATTTGAAGGCTAATTAGGTTTTGATAGGTCAACTAGTTGATCAAAATTGTGTTGTCGAATTCTGACCTAATGATTGTGCTATTCAATATCTGAAAACCGGGGTGACCATGGCCAATGGGCGTAGAGTTGGAAAAATGTTTATTCTAGAGTCGGTTCATCATCATTTGCATCATTATTTTCTTTCAGTTTCTACTGTGGATGTTACTTGCTCGAATAAGTTGCTCCCTCTTTTGCATAATAGGATGGGTCATCCTCATTTCTCACGACTTCAGCACATTCTCTAATCATGTCTTCCAGCAACACATGACATTCATTTCAGTCTCCTTCTGACATTTTCTAATTATGCCGTTTCGAAAAGTCACAAGCTCCCTTTTCCATCTAGTTCATATTTTTATGAAGATCTGTTTGATTTGGTGCATAGTGATGTTTGGGGTCCTTCTCCTATTTTGCAAAGGATGGGATATAAGTACTTTGTGTTATTTATTGACATGTATCTAGATACATTTTGGTGTTTTTTATTTGAAATAAATCTGAGATTCCAACTCTTATTATGAATTTTGTTGAGTATGTGTATACACAATTTCATAAAACTGTAATTTTATTTTGTTCTGATTCTGGGGGACAGTACAGTAAGACTAATCTTACTGAGTTTTTCAAAAACAAAGGAATTATTTCCAAACGCACTTGTTCTCATACTCCAGAACAAAATTGAGTTGTAGAAAGGAACAATCGACATGTTTTGGAAACTATATTGGGTTTGTTGGGTACATCTAATATGCCTAAGAGTTTCTAGCCTGAAGCAGTACATACTTCTGTATATTTGATTAATAGACAAACTTCCTCACTCATTACCAATGAGACACCGTAGTTTAGATTATTTCATAAGAAGCCTAATTATTCCCACTTGTGAGTTTTTGGTTGTATTTGCCTTGCCCATCTTCTAGCACATGAACGACAAAAGCTTTCAACAAAGGTAGCACAATGTATTTTTTGTGGGCTACAACGACATACAAAAGGGGTAGCTCTATTATGACACATCTCGTTGCCAGCTTCATTTATCAAGACATATTAATTTTTAGGGTCAATTTTCTTACAAACACAATTTTAAACATGCTTTAGAATCGGTTTCGTTTTTGTACAAGTTTGATGATGATGCGGTAGCTACTGATTCTCGAAAGCAACCCATGAACTATGATCAAAATGATCTCCATCACTACTCTCCTTTGGGTATTGCCTCTTCATACTTATCCTCATCTTCAAAAGAGGAATCATCTCATCTAGTTACTCCCTCACGCAGATCTAGTGGGATAGATCGCCATTCCCCTAAATGACTTGGTTACTCTCCAGGGAAATTTGGTAAGTCTTATGCCATGCATACCACACTATATTATGTTGATGTACCTACATCTTATTCTCAGGCTTCTACACAAACTTTTTGGAAGGAGGCAATTTCGAAAGAACTTCGTGCATTGAATGAAAATTTTACTTGGGACTTTGTTGATAAAACAACTAATGGAGTTCTCATGGAAGTAAGTGGGTGTATTCCATTAAACATAAGACCGATGGTACAATTAATTGCTACAAAGCTCGACTGGTTTCTCAAGGGTACAAACAAGAGTGTGGAGTGGATTATGAGGAGACTTTTGCACCTGTTGCTAAGATGATAATGGTACGAACATTATTGGTTGTAGCTTCAATGAGAGGCTGGACCTTGCATCAGATGGATGTGAAAAATGCCTTTTGTCATTGCAATCTAGAAGAAGTTATGTTTATGAAACCACCACCTGGGTGTGTTCTGCCAAGACGAAATGCAGTTTGTTGTCTTCAAAAATCTCTTTATGGCTTAAAGAAGGCTCATCGAGCTTGATTTGAAAATTTTCGACCCACAATTCAAACAATGGGCTTCTCTTAGAGTGTTTCAGATCATTCCTTGTGTCTTCGTACTTCTCCAGTAGGTATCACAATACTTCTCATCGATGTTGATGATATCATTATCACATGAAATGATCCAGAGAGTATAACTAAGTTGAACGAATTCTTGCATACCTCATTTAAGATGAAGGACTTGGGATGACTGACATACTTTCTTGGACTTGCTAATTGCCTACTGGGATCATGCTTACACAATAAAAGTATGCTAGTGATGTTGTTGCAAGTGCTAGGCTTAATGATGACAAGGTTGTGTACACCCCGATGGAGATTAATAGGAAGTACAAGGAGGTTGATGGAGAACCATTCAATGATCAATCATTGTATCGACAATTTGTGTTATCATTGCTTTATCTCGCTATGAGAAGGCCTGACATTTCATATACAGTACATGCTCTAAATCGGTTTGTGGCTAATCCTTACCTTATACATTAAACTACATTACGTTGTGTCATTCGGTATGTTCATGGTTTTATGAGTCAAGGTGTTCTTTTCCATTCTGATTCTTCTATACACCTTGAGGGATATAGTGATGCAGATTGGCCTGGTTGTCCCAATTCTGATCGCTCTGTTACTGGTTGGTGCATGTTTCTTGGAAAATCCTTGATATCTTAGAAATGTAAAAAATAATCCCATACATCTAAATCATCTACATAGGCTGCGTATCATGCTATGTCGGTAGCAAGTTCATAAATTATTAGGCTACAATGGCTATTATATGATCTCGGTGTCGCTATTACATCTCCTATAGTGTTACATATTGATAACAATAATGCAATTACAGTAGGCACAAACCCGGTGTAATATGAAAGCACAAAGCATTTAGAGGTGGACTGTCATTACATTCGAGAATTGGTTATCGATCGCCCATCACTCTACAACAGATTTCTTCTCATGATCAACTTGCTGATTTGTCTACAAAGGCGATGACACGAGCACACCATCAATATCTTATCTCTAAATTAATACTCTGTGATCATCGATATAAATTTGAGGATGGATGTTAGGCAAAACTATGATGGTATAATTGTATAGTAATCAGAAAATATATTCTTTCTTAGAATATGTCTGATTTACAGAATATTCATTTATGACCATATATACTCCTTCCTAGAATGGGACTCTAAACCTACAATTGTATAGCTACAAATATTTGTTTTCTATTGTATCATTGTATTAACAGAGAATAATACTTTCATAATATCTTATGCCTTTCTAGAAGGTTTGGCATAAATTAGGTGAGAAATTAAGGTGTTACTTTTTTATGAGAGCAAGACAGTATGTCTAAGTCATTAGATTATCAAGAGCATTAAGAGGTCTACTTGAGATCGTATGTAGTCTGACGATGTTCTAACTAAATTTATATTTTTTCATGTGTTCCTAGATAGTATAGTTGAGCTCTCAATGTGGGGTAGACTGACGTAAGCATTATTTGTTACCCTTAAGAGTTTGGTCGAGGGGATCATATTAGAAAGACTTCTATAGAAACGGGAAGAGGTAAGAAAATCAGTTGAGAAAAAAGACTTTGATGAAAACTTAGGACCTGTATATGGAGAGTTCAGTAGCCATGGGATTAGCCTTACCTTAGTATTACAGTAAATTGAATATACATTAGTTTAGATATGATGTAATAGATCCATAACTTAAAATAATCATCTTAAGACCTAATGCGGAGTTGATAAGATGAGAAACCAAGTCTAGTGTTGAGAATCAAATAGTAATGTGGTATATAAAGAGTTAAAGTGGTATATCGATCCATTCATACTCTACAGTATTCCTCAAAGTTCATTTGTTACAACATCATAATGATATATCTTATATCATAATTTTGTCCATAACATGTGTTCATATACTACAAAGAGATTCATATTTATGCTCAGTTCAGAGAATGAGTGATAAAGACTTTAGCCCATTTATCTCAATTTTTACTCCATAAAGTTATGGATATTAGCCTCATGGTATGAACCTTTTCATATTAGCACTTATGTCTTATAGTATGCTCAGTATCGCAAATTCATGATTTGATCTCAATAGATAGTAACATAATGTTATGTCATGCATATTCTTATATCAGAATTCTCGAATGAATAATGCTTATGATCTTTCGCCCTAAAGCTCTTTCAGTGATCGTTTTAAGTTAGAGAGTGATGTTGATGAAAGTAGTTGAGTGATGATAGAAGGAGAATGTTGACGTTTCTTATGTTGGAAGCAGTAGTGTGCTTATTCCATCTAAGGTATAAAACTGGAGGAAGGATGAATGAAGTTTTACTATGAGTAATAGTTAGATGAGAGTAGTTAGTCAATTCCTGGTTGTAATGCGTGAAATTTCAACTTGTAGAGATGACGAGAGAATGAGAAATTCATAGAAAGATTGGTTAGTAGGGGTCCATGGAGTGGTTATAGTTCTAGACTTGAATATTGTGTTGATAACATATGGATGAATGCATGATGCATTAAGTGTTTATTGATTAGGACTCGAGGTTGGTTGAATGCGCTGGTAAGGAGTAGTATTCTTGGGATGAGACTCCCTATAGAGGTATTAAACTTGAATCTTGTGGTTTATATTGGTATAATCATCTCATGTTAAATATCTTGTGATTTAGAGATTAGGCTTGAACACAATGAGAGAAATTTATTTGACTTAGAAGTTGGTAAGAATAGTCATATAACCTTGTAGGAGTTATGAGTTGCAACAAATTATGAGGTGTGATATTAATAAATGAGGGAATGGCTTAGAGGTGTTGCTATGCTTGAAAGCTAGCAGTCGTATTGTTTAAGGCATTGTAGTCATATTCTTACTGTGTACCCAGATACCCTTGTTTCATGTCAAATAACTTTAGATAGAGTGTGACTATGTTCAAACCCATATCGTTTGTAATTTATATGCTATAGACCGTTCCAAACTCTAGGTATGAATTAGTTCCGCCTATGTTAGTAGGCAGGTTCAGAAGTCAGAAAGATAGTAAGAGTAAGTCCTTTCCCTTCCATGATCACCTAAGCCGTCATTCGAGGACGAATGATACCAAGGGGAGATATTGTAACACTCAAAAAAATTCTAACCTAAGATCCAAATCATTCTATAACACCTCACAACTCGACCCTTAAAAATCTAAATCGTTCGTCGTAAGTATATAAGCTTGAAGCGGCTGATTTCCTACTTTATCATGTGTTATAATGTCATTTACCAAGTGTATCAAGAGTATATAAAGTGATCTAGGGTGATAAGGGACCTCAAATACCAAACCACGTTCAAAGCATTCCTATTGTCTAAGCGCTCGTATGAGTTCATGTAAAGGTCAACTTCAAATACTCATATATATATCATCATATAATGAATTAGGTGTGGTATGATTGATAACGTCCAAATGTACTTCTTGAAAAGAAATATAAACGGTCGTATGCAATATATTTACCCAACTATGAGTCGGGGTCTATCCCACAGAGAATATGGAAGAATATTTTCAATAGCAAATATTTAACTCGACAGTCGTTATATAAAAATGGGGGAATTTAAATTGAAAAAAAAATAAAAAGAATAAAAATAGCTTTGAACTAAGTATTTATTTATAATCAGATTATTAGAAATAACTAGGAATTTGTTTCCCATGATTTCATAAAATAGCAAGAATATCGTACTAGTGATCTATTACAATTTTTAGCAGGCAAGGTTGGTAAGTTAGGTATCCCTAAGTGATTGGTCCTCCAAATAGGGAATTTCACCCCGCACCTTGGTCCAGCTACGTGTGAATACTTTACTAACCCTTACCTTTACCTCAAATTAGACATCACATCAATGTATGACTTAGTTTTCACCGTCACACCAATTGATATTAGACTATTAGATAGCATCCACTAAATCTCTGTTGTTTAATTTTTTTCTCATTAACTACCTCCTTGGTCCTGCAAGTAGCAACGAGGCTAGTTCTAATGTTGCGCACAGTTAAAAAGTCTTCTAAACGAAATAATTAACAATACATGCATAAAAATCATTCAAGAATCACTTTGTACATAAACTTACTTTAATAATTCATCATGGTTCCCAAAACCCTAATTATGAAATTTAGCTACTCATTATCTCAAAAACACAATCAAAATTTATTAAAATAAATATGCTTGTGTTAATAATAAAAATTTAAGAACAATAGCTAAACTATCTTTTATTAATCACGAATACAAATAAATAATAAAGAAGAAGAAAGAATAAACCACAATTCTTCAGCCTCCAGGACGGCTCTTCCAAAGTTCCTAAGCTAGAAGAAAATTTATATTGTGTATTGTTTCTTGGTTCTTTCCCCTCTAAAGAGTAATTTTTCGTCCCCTATTTATAGATAGAGAAACCCTAAATAAAATAATTGAGTTCAAATTAAATTGAATCCAAAACCAAAAGGAATTGAATTCCTTTTCTTTTTTGCCTCGTGAACAATGGTGCTGCCGCCTCAACATATTTCTACACTATTCACTTGCTGCCACGTGGAAGCAACAAAATTGAAATTCCACAATTGCAGCCGCCATTTCCTTATATATATAAATATATTATGTTATTCAATTTAAGCCATTAAGCTGCTTGCTTGATTTCCTTCTTCAACCTTCCATTTTTAATTTGTTTTACCCCAAACTTCTTTATTTTTCCACCAATTTAATCCTACAAATAAAATATACTATTTAGCACAATCCATACAATCCAAGATCAAAAAGGACAAATATAAATAATAAATGAGAGGCAAATAATGATTAAAAATATGTATTTTGACCTTACATCAATGATCTACCAAATTAAAGGTCTATGAGTCTTGTTTCCAACACCACCAAGTTTGCCTTATTATAAGTTCCGAGTAAAAAGTTATGGTTGTTTAACTTGAACATACTCGGGCTGGGAAATTAGGAGAAATCACCTTCTCAATCGGCGAACCATCGAATGGGTTGACGAATTGCTGAATTATCCCGAAAACCTTAAGCTTATGTCCATTTGGGCGATCTAAAGTCCCAATGGGCGATCCACCGAGTATTTTTGGCGAAGAGACTTCCAGATCATCGATTTGGCCGACAAGATTCATTACAAGGTCATTTTCTTTTATTTTTATTGTTTTCTTACGTTCCTATAAGGGTATTCTTGACCTTTTACCCTAAATCAACTTCCTTAAGTCCATCTTATAACCCAATAACATCATTAAGCGTGTAACAACTCTCAAACCCCCAATTCTCATCCTTCCAAAGATCAAGAACTCCAAGAAAGAGATTTCTCCAATTTCTCAAGATCGCAATGCTGCAAGTTCAAGATTCTCTTTATGAATCCTAAGGATTTAAATCCAAGGTTCTTCTCCACCCTTCATCTCCAAGAAAACCACAAGAAAGACAAAAGCTACAGTTTCAAGTCTTCCAATCAAGTTTTTATTCAAACTTATTTAAGAGTTATTCCTGGTATGTAATTCTATTTTAGTATTGGACTGGTTCATCCTCACGCCCTACATATACATTCAAATCAGTAACAGAGTAATCTAGGGTTCTATCCTTAGATTTGAGTATTCTTGAGATGAATTGATGTTGAGTTTTGAGTTCTTGAGTTCCTGATTCTTTTTTAAAATTCTATTCCTAATTATTGAATTGCTATATGTTATGCATTGAGATTCTTGAGTTGATTCGTTCATGTCTATATTTTAGCATGAACCCTATTAGTTGAGTATTCTTGAGATGAGTAGTATCGTTTAGTTCTGAGTATTGAGTTTTTCTTCATTGTTATTGAGATCCTTTAGTTGAGTTGTTTATGTCTATATTCAACATCAACCCTATTTTGAATAAGAATTTTTGACAATCTTCTAAAGCCAACATTTTTTTTGTCTTAAACTGAGTTTTTGAGAAAGTAAAGAGGAGGTCTATGAGGAGTTTTAACCTAGATTTGAACAAGAGTATAAGGGAACTAAATATTTCTCAAATGTTTCATTTTTACATGAAGAAAGAGAGTATCATTTTGAGATAACTAAAAGAGTTTTCAGAAAGATTGAGTACAAAACATTTACCTCTTCAAAAGGCCTTCTTAAGTATTTATCTCAACCCAGAGAAAGTATTTTTACATTGAGAAAATGGAAACCTTGCTTTCTAAATAAGCAATGAGTTCAAGATATTTCAGAGCAGTTGCCTCTTTAAAGAGGATAGTTTGAGCAATTATCTCAAACCAGAAAAAGAGTATGTTTTATACATATGAGCATGTGTGTGTGTATATATATATATATATATATTATTGGGAGTAATATTAAGCACCGATATGGGGATGAGTTCAGAAAACTCAAAATCCTCATAAACCATGTCTTGCCAACATGAGTACAAGATCATATATTTTAGATGAATCTGTAATACCTCGAAACTATAAAAGAACTAGAAATAAGTTTGAAATTTGGAAATAGTCATTTTTTAAAAGTATAAGGAAATCTGGAAAATTTCAGGTAAGTCAAAGTGAGTTTTTGGTCAACATCAAATGATCATAAATCCTAGCTCAGGATGATTTAGGTGTAGTTATAGATATGGTTGGAAAGTTATTGGAATGATCTTTCCAACTCCGCCAAGTTTGCGCGATTCCGAGTTCGGTTGAGTGAGTTATGCCCTTTGGAAGTTGGGTTGTTGGTATAAGGAAAGTCCAAATCCGGATTTTTAAGGGTAGTTTGGTCTTTTCCTTACCCTTTTATTTTAATTCGTTTTAGTGAATTAATCAAGGGTCTAAACTGAACTTGGTCTGTTCTACGCTTTTGGAAAAGAATTATGGTTTTAGAGAAGAGGAAAGAAGAGGAGAAAAGAGAAGGAGAAGCAGGGAGATTGTCGAGTTTAACTTGTGGAATTCTTCGGGGGTGATCCCTACACGGTATGCGAGATCACATAGCGTTGGGTTAGTTCACCAACACGCCAAGCATTTTTAATTCAGCGATTTTCTTTCTAAAAGAGTTAGAATTTGATGTTATTGAGTTGTGTTTTTGAATTGTTTTCATTCTTGAACTTACATGTGATTGATGGATTTTCTTGACACGTTTTAGCGATGTTAAGAGTTGTTTCGAGTTAGATTCTAGTGTGCATACATTTGGTATCTGAATATAAGAAAGTATTGAGGAAAGGAATCGATTTAAAATGATTTGGGATCAGAAAAAGAGTTAAAAAATTTGTCAGACGCACCTGGGGAGGGCTAGGCGTGTCGCGCCCCCATAGCGCCAGGAGGCTGGGGCGGCATGCCTGCAGTGCGCCGAAAATGATCCCCAGAAAAATAGGGCCTGGCGTTGAGCGCCAGGGATGCACCCAGATCGGCGTTTTTCACCAGTTTTTCATCGTTCAGCCTATTTAAGTTATTCTAAGGTGTCCTAACACTTTCCATTAATTTTGACTACTCTAAATGACATGAATCATAACCTTGAATCCATAAATTCAATGTCACGCCCCAAACTGGAGGGGTGCAACTGGCTCCTAATGCCAAAACTCAGGCACGATCCGACCCTGCTGAACCATTTGCTACTAACGCATGGCAGCCACAGGCAATCAATAAAACAAACAACTATATCTTGACTTAAAACTAAGCCCTCGGCCGGCAAGACCCCTGTCAACTGATCTATAAAAGAAACAGCTACTCTGAGGAGATCATATAAATAAATAGCCAACTACCACAGAAGTCCTGATTGGGCTGTCGAGGCCACCATGATATCTATACCTAAACTAAAAGCAGGTATATATATCAATACAATACATAAAACAACTCACAAGCTTCAGCAAACCAACAACATAGGACAGTATGACCATAATGTAGCTATACACCCCATACACTAGTCTGCAATCCTCTAAAAGTAGTAAAGATAAGCGGGACAGGGCCCCAGCCTATCCATAAAGATATATACAACAAAAGGTAACAGACCTTCCAACTCTAGCAGCTCCGGAGGAAAGGTGCTAGCCAACCGGATAAAAGTCAATCTTGCTGCTGAGGAAGTGTACTCGGTCATTTGGCAGGACCTGCATGCATGAATGCAGCGCCCCCAAAGCAATGGGGCGTCAGTACAAAATAATGTACAAAGTATGAAAGGCAATAGACTATGAGGAGGTATCCTAATATACTGGAATAATCTGATAAATAAATCAAGGATAAGATAAGTGTACTGACCTACTCCTAAATATAAACTTATCAAAAATAATAAAACAACAACCTAACCAAGCCCCCATAAGCTCGGCAGGTACAAACAGCACACAAGACCACCTACTCAGGCCCCCATAAGCCCGGAAGGTGCCTATCAGCCTATACACCCCTATCAGTAGTCCCCTATACCCGTAGGCAGTCACATAGCCCTCTTAGGCCTTAATATAGCCCCTTAGGGAGCACATAGCTCTTTTTGGCATCAACATAGCTTATAGACAACTCATAGCCTGCTTAGGCAACAACATGGCCCTGTAGGAAGTACATAGCCTTATTAGGCGTCAATATAGCCCTGTAGGCAACTCATAGCCCTTTTAGGCACCCATATATCCCTGAAGGCAGAACATTGCCCTTCTAGGCATAAATCACATTCCTGCAGCTAACCACAATAGCCCGAAGGGTAACAATAACAATCCAATCGCTAAAAGCGAGCAATTTAGTTATAATCAACCTATACAAATAGCCTCTAAGTCGTGTCCAACATAGGGACGCTACTAACTGAATAAGAATCTCGACAAGGGAGGATCATATCAACTCGAGTAGCCAACAATCAACAATAATAGCTACAAGTGCAACAAGGATAACAACCCAATTACATTGCTCCTAAGCTTTAAGGAAACATGCCGTAGGTAGGGAATATCCTTAACATACCTTTCCAATGAACGCTCGAAAAACTGTAGTTCCTTCACGAAATTTGGTCCTTATGTCCTAAGATTTCTAAACACTATATATACACAATTGGTACGCACCTATAAACAGTTCATAATTAATCTTAAATCGGTAGATTTTCCATATTGCCCCAACTTGTTGAAACGTCTGTACAAATTCATAAAAACAACCATAAAAGGGTCCCGAGATGATTACCTTAGTTAACCAAGTGTAAACCTTGAAGAAACACCAATAAATACAAATTTATATCTTCAAAAACCATCTCCAAACGCAGCTAATAGAAAGGAAAAATGATTGCCACTTGTAGGGATTACATTTCTAGGCATGGGGGCAATGATTAATGGTAGAAATCGTCAAAAACTAACCTTCATCATGCTAGAACTCCATAGGAACCATCTCTAAGCTTTCTTTCTAGTTTTTGAACTGAAATGAAATGTTTTCATGGCTTAAAACGTTAAGTAATACCATATTTTTGACCCGACCCGGATCCGACCCGGATTCTGCCCCGGCAGTCCCTAGTAAAACCCTCATAACTTTTTACTCTGATATCGGTTTGATACGGGGTTTTTTTGCGTTACAAACTAGACTCGTAGGCCTTCGATTTAATGGGTGATAGGCCTTCTAACTCTTTATATATTGAGAGAAACTATCCAAGACATTTGACCCAAATTTTAGAGAAATCTTTTAAAAGGAACTTACGACTTCGCCAACTTTTATTTTGCCACTTACTTAACTTCAAAACATGAGATACAACCCTTGAACACTTAAAATATGACATACCACATCATTTTTAATTTATAACTCACCCTCCTTGTCTTTCCACGAAGATACGAGTTAATTTAGACGTTTTGAGAAGTCGGGGTGTTACATCCTTCCTCTCTTAGAAACATTCGTCCTCGAATAAAAAATAAATCTGAGTCACGCGATTAAGTTTGTCACTATCCAGGAACCAAAAATACAAAAAGTCTAACCTAGACGTTTCACATGATGACATAAATATATAGGCACTATAGCTCCGCAATAACAGTGCGAGCAAATATACAACAACAACAACAATAATAATAAGCAACAATATAAAAAAATCAGATCGGTATCTTCCCTCACTGCACCAATATATATTGATATGCCATCACCCTGGGATATGAAACAAGTGTGGATATTTGGACCTCATGCCATCTTCAACTTCCCAGTTCACCTCTTCTCTATTCTTGTTTCTCCATAATACTTTAACCGAAGCCACCTCTTTGGTCCTCAATTTACGGATCTGTCGATCTAATATGACAACTGGAGTTTCCTCGTAGGACAACTCCTCTGTTATCTGAACATCATCAACTGAGACAACCCAAGAAGGGTCTCCAACGCACTTTCGTAGCATAGATACATGGAAAATTAGATGAACAGACTCTAGCCTCGAAGGCAATTCTAACTTATAAGTGACTCGTCCTACCCTCCGAAGGATCTGGTATGGTACAATGAATCTTGGACTAAGCTTGCCTTTTTTGCCAAATCTCATAACCCCCTTCATAGGCGAGAATTTTGAGAATACCAAGTCATTGACGCAAAACTCTAACTCCCTTCGTCGCATATCTGAGTATTACTTCTGTCAGCTTTGAGCTGTTAGCAACTTCTCCCGTATGAGCTTGACCTACTCCACTATCTGCTGTACTAAGTCGGGTCCAATCAACCCTGACTCACCTACCTCAAACCATCCAATGGGGGATCTACTTTTTCGCCCATACAAAGCCTCATAAGGTGCCATCCCGATGCTGGAATGATAACTATTATTGTATGCGAACTCTATAAGAGGTAAGTGGTCATCCTAACTCCCCTTGAAGTCTAGTGCACATGCCCGTAGCATATCCTCGAGTGTCAAAATTGTGCGCTCAACCTGGCTATTTGTCTGAGAGTGAAAGGTTGTACTAAGATTAACATGTGTCCCCATTCCTTTCTGGAAGGACTTCCAGAAGTTAACGGTGAATTGTGCTCCTCTATCAGAGATAATAGATACTGGGACACCATGTAGCCTAACAATCTCCCTCATATAGAGCCCTGTATAGTATTCGGCCGTAAAAGTAGCCCTGACTGGTAAGAAGTGAGCTGATTTTGTTAGTCTATCAAAAATTACCCAAATAGAGTCAAACTTGCAACGCGATCGAGGTAACCCTGTAAGAAAATCCATATTAATTTCTTCCCACTTCCACAAAGTAATGACTATCTCCTGAACAAGCCCAGTGAGCTTTTGGTGCTCAACCTTCACCTGTTGGTAGTGAGGAAACTGTGCAACAAACTCAGCAACGTCCTTCTTCATCCCGTGTCACTAATAGATCTCCTTAATATCATGGTACATCTTCATTGAACCAAGGTGAATAGAATAACGGGAATGATACGCCTCTTCCATAATCCGAAGCGGAAGCCCTGCAACATTCAGAAAACACGATCGACCACTATATCTAAGGACTCCATCTACTCCTATATCAAATGCTAAAGTCTGTTGATTCTGAGCCTTGGATCGGTACTACTCAAAGCTAGGATCCTCTTGTATCCGTGATTTTACTTCTACAACTAGAGATGATACGATTGTGTCCTGAATTGTTACCCTTTCATCTTCTGCCTCTAATAATCTGACTCCCAAGCTAGCTAATTGATGAAGCTCTCGCGCTAGTTCACACTTCTCAACACCTAAATATGATAAACTACCCATAGATCTTCAACTGAGGGCATCAACTACCACATTCGCCTTTCCTGGATGATATAAGATGTCCACGTCGTAGTTTTTCAGTAACTCAAGCCATCGACGTTGTCACAGATTTAACTCCTTCAGTCTAAAGATATATTGAAGGATTTTAAGATCTGTGAAGATGTCAACATGAACGCCAAACAAATAGTGTCTCTATATCTTTAGCGCATGCACAACTGCAATCAACTTTAAATCGTGGGTTGGATAGTTCTGCTCATGATTTCTCAACTGCCTTGAACCATATGCGATAACCTTACCATGTTGCAATAGAACACATCCCAACCAAACACCAGAAGCATCACAATACACCGCATAGCCTTCTGAACCGTCTGGCAATGCAAGAACTGGTGCTGATGTCAACCTGTCCTTCAGCTCCTGGAAACTATGCTCGCAAGCCTCAGTCCACTGGAACTTAGCTGCTTTTTTAGTCAGCTTCATTAATGGGGCTGAAATTAAAGAAAACCCCTCTACAAATCTTCTGTAGTACCCATCTAACCCTAAGAAACTACGAACCTCAGTTGGAGTCATGGGTCTAGGCATAGTCCTTACAGCCTCAATCTTTTGTGTATCAACCGCAATGCCTGCATCCAATACAATATGGCCTAAGAAAGCTACAGATTCCAACCAGAACTCACACTTAGAAAATTTTGCATAGTGTTCACAGTCTCGAAGAACCTGAAGGACTGCTCGCATATGATTTGCATGCTCATCTTTTGAACATGAATACACCAAAATATCATCAATAAATATAATCACAAACAAGTCTAGATACGGCCTGAATATACTATTCATCAGGTCCATGAAAACTGCTGGGGCATTAGTTAATCCAAAAGACATTACCAAGAACTCGAAGTGTCCATATCTAGTTCTAAAATATGTCTTTGGAACGTCTTTCTCCCGAACTCGTATCTGGTGGTACCCTGATCTTAAATCAATCTTTGAGATAACACCTTGTAACTGCTCAAACAAGTCATATATCCTCGGAAGGGGATACTTATTCTTTTATAATTGCCTTATTCAGCTGTCGATAATCAATACACATTCTTAGTGAGCCATCTTTCTACCTTACGAACAACACTGGTGCACCCCATGGTGAAGCACTAGGCCTAATAAAGCCTTTATCCAATAAGTCTTTTAGCTGATCCTTCAAATCCTTTAGCTCAGTAGGAGCCATTCTATAAGGAGGGATAGATATGGGTTGTGTACTTGGTAGCATATCGATAGCAAAATAAATTTTCCATTTTGGAGGGATACCAGGGAGCTCGTCTTGAAATACATCTAGAAACTCATTAACTACTGTAATAGACTGAAGAGTCGGTGGTTCTGCATCTATATTATGAACGTGATCAAGATGATAAATACAACCCTTGGTAATCATCCTCCTTGCCTTAAGATAGGAAATAAACCAACCTTTCAGCGTTGCTGTATCGCCTTTCCATTCCCGAACTGCCTCTCCTAGAAAGTGGAATCTAACAATCCTTGTCCGACACTCGACATTAGCATAACAAAATACTAACCAGTCCATACCCATAATGACGTCAAAATCGACCATCTCTAACTCTACGAGATCTATAGAGGTCAGACGGTCGATAATTTATATGGTGCAACCTCGATAGACTCTCCTGGCAATAATAGACTAACCAATTGGTGTAGATACAATAAAGGGTCGATCTAATGACTCTGCTACTATAAATAACTTCCCCGCAATAAATGGAGTAACATAAGACATAGTTGATCCAGGATATATCAAAGCATAAACAAAATGGGAGCAAATAATCAATGTACCTGTCACAACATTTGGTGATGACTCTGAGTCCTGTCGGTCGGTTAATGAATATGTACGGTTCTGTCCACTACCAGAACTAGATTCTCATTCTCTTCCTCCGCCTCTACCTCTACGTGCTGAAGTCTAGTGTCCACGCCCTGTAGACTGTGCTGAAGAGGAGGAACCTATTGCTGACCTGGTCGACTGAACTATACCACCTTGACCAATGGTAGGGGAGTTTCTCCACCGATGCCCCTCCTGTCCACAAGAATAAAAACCTATGGAAACCTGTCTGCACCTCTCGAAATGCATCCTACCGCAAGTAGCACAACGCGGCGGAGATGTCCTATCCTGGCCAGAACCCCTCTGCTGCTGCGAGCCTGATTCTCGTGAACCCTCACCTGGGCCTGACTATTCCTGACGATCAAATCTACTACCCTGGAACTGTTGTGGTGGAGGTCTAGGTGGTCTAATTGAATATCGGGGTCTGGGACCACCCTAAAAATCTCCCTGTGAACCAGCGGGCCTATCCCTCTTCTATCTCTTTCTCGACCCTCTCACTCATATACTGTAAATGTCGATGATCCTCTATGCTTTGTACAAATGCTTGAATTCATGAGATATCCATATTATCATTTAGTGCAGCGGTAGAACAAGCATCAATATAGTCTGAGTCGAGCCCTCCTACAAATATACACACCCTATAATGCATCGTATCAACAAATACTGCTGCATATCTAGACAATGAATTAAATCTCAGCCCGTACTCTCGGACACTCATGCTGCCCTGTCGAAGGTTCAGAAACTGATCCACCCGGCTATCCCTAATCTCTCGAGGCAAATAGTAATCTATGAAAGGTTCTGTAAAGCTATCCCAAGTGGGTAGGGATGCATCTTTACCCTAGATCTCTCCCAACTCTCGTACCACAATACTGCAATATCACGCAATCAAAATGCTGCTAACTCAACTAACTCAGTCGATGAGACATGCATGACTCTAAAGATCCTTTGAAGCTGATCAAGAAAGTACTAAGGGTCTTCTCTGCGATCTGTCCCTGATAGGGCCATCGAGGCCACCATGATATCTATACCTAAACTAAAAGCAGGTTTATATCGATACAATACATCAAACAGCTCACAATCTTCAGCAAATCAACAACATTGGCCAGTATGGCCATAATGTAGCTATACACCTAACACACTAGTCTGCAAGCCTCTAAGAGTAGTAAAGATTAGCGGGACAGGACCGCAACCTACCCATAAAGATATATACAACAAAAGGTAACAAACCTTCTAACTATGGCAGCTCCGGAGGAAAGGGGCTAGCCAAACGGATAAAAGTCAATCCTGCTGCTGAGGAGGCCTTCTTGGTTGTCTGGCAGGACCTGCATGCATGAATGCAGCACCCCAAGGCAATGGGGCGTCACTACAAAATAATGTACAGAGTATGAAAGGCAATATACTATGAGGAGGTATCCTGATATACTAGAATAATGTGATAAATAAATCAAGGATAAGATAAGTGTACTGACCTGCTCCTAAATCTAAACTTATCAAAAATAATAAAACAACAATCTAACCAAGCCCCCAGAAGCTCGATAGGTACAAACAACACACAAGACCACCTACTGAAGCCCTTATAAGCCCGGAAGGTGCAAATCAGCCTATACACCCCTATCAGTAGTCCCGTAGCACCGTAGGTAGTCACATAGCCCTCTTAGGCATTAATATAGCCCCGTAGGCAGTCACATAGACCTCTTAGGCATTAATATAGCCCCGTAGGCAATACATAGCCCTTTTAGGCATCAACATAACTTATAGACAACTCATAGCCCTCTTAGGAAACAACATGGCCCTATAGGAAGCACATAGCCTTCTTAGGCGTCAATATAACCCTGTAGGCAACTTATAGCCCTTTTAGGCATCAATATATCCTTGTAGGCAGAGCATTTCCCTTATAGTCATAGATCACATTCCTACAGCTAAGCACAATAGCCCCAAGGGTAACAATAACAATCCAATTGCTAAAAGGGAGCAATTTAGTTATAAGCAACCTATACATATAGCCTCTAAGTTGTGTCCAACATAGGGAAGCTACTAACTGAATAAGAATCCCAACAAGGGAGGATCATTTCAACTCGAACAACCAACAATCAACAATAATGGCTACTAGTGTAACAAGGATAACAACCCAATTACATTGCTCCTAAGCTTTAAGGAAACATGCCGTAAGTAGGGAATAGCCTTAACATACCTTTCCCATGAACGCTCGAAAGACTGTAGTTCTTTCACGAAAGTTGTTCCTTATGTCCTAAGCTTCGCAAACACTATATATACACAACTAGTAAGTACATATAAATAGATCATAATTAATCTTAAATAGGCAGATTTGCCATATTACCCCAACTTGTTGAAACGTCCGTACAAATTCATAAAAACAACCATAAAAGGGTCCCGAGATGATTACCTTAGTTAAACAAGTGAAAACCTTGAAGAAACACCAATAACTACAAATTTATATCTTAAAAAACCAGCTACAAACACAGCTAATAGAAAGGAAAAATGATTGCCACGTGTAGGGATTACATTTCTAGGCATGGGGGCAATGTTTAATGGTAGAAATCGTCAAAAACTAACCTTTATCATGCTAGAACTCCATAGGAACCATCTCTAAGCTTTATCTCTGGTTTTTGAACTGAAATGATATGTTTTCATGGCTTAAAACGTTAAATAAGCTGACATACCATATTTTTGACCCTACCCGAATTCTTCCCCGGCAGTCCCTAGTAAAACCCTCATACCTTTGTACTCTGATGTCGGTTTGATACGGGGTTTTTTTGCATTGCAAACTAGACTCGTAGGCCTTCGATTTAATAGGTGATAGGCCTTCTAACTCTTTATATATTGGGAGCAAACATCCAAGACATTTGACCCAAATTTTAGAGAAATCTTTAAAAAGGAACTTACGATAACTTTCGTCAACTTTTATTTTGCCACTTACTTAACTTCAAAACTTGAGATACAACCCTTGAACACTTAAAATATGACATACCACATCATTTTTAATTTATTACTCACCCTCCTTGTCCTTCCATAAAGATACGAGTTAATTTAGACATTTTGAAAAGTCGGGGTGTTACATCCTTCCTCCCTTAGAAACATTCGTCCTCGAATGAAAATTTTTTTTGAGTCACGCGGTTAAGTTTTTCACTATCCAGGAACCTAAAATACAAAAAGTATAACCTAGGCGTCTCAGATGATGACATAAATTGCTAAGCACTATAGCTCCACAATAACAGTGCGAGCAAATATACAACAACAACAATAATAATAAGCAACAATATAAAACAATCAGATAGGTAGGTTACCTCACTGCACAAATAAAAACTGATATGACATCACCCTGGGATATGAAATAAGTGAGGATATTTGGACCTAATCCAATCCTCAACTTCCCAGGTCACCTCTTCTCTATTCTTGTTTCTCCACAATACTTTAACCGAAGACACCTCTTTGGTCCTCAATTTACGGACCTGCCAATCTAATATGGCAACTAGAGTTTCCTCGTAGGACAACTCCACTTTGATCATCTGAACATCCTCAACTGGCATAACCCGAGAAGGGTCTCCTACGCACTTCCGTAGCATAGATACATGGAAAACTGGATGAACATATTCTAGCCTCGAAGGCAATTCTAACTCATAAGCCACTCGTCCTACCCTCGGAAGGATCCGGTATGTCCCAATGAATATTGGACTAAGCTTGCCTTTTTTGCCAAATCTCATAACCCCCTTCATAGGTGAGACTTTTAACAATACCCAGTCATCGACGCAAAACTCTAAGTCCATTCGTCGCATATCTGAGTATGCTTTCTGTCGGCTTTGAGATGTTAGCAACCTCTCTCATATGAGCTTGATCTGCTCCACTGTCTGTTGTACTAAGTCGGGTCCAATCAACCCTGACTCACCTACCTTGAACCATCCAATGGGGGATCTAAATTTTCACCCATACAAAGCCTCATAAGGTGCCATCCTGATGCCGGAATGATAACTATTATTGTATATGAACTCTATAATAGGTAAGTGGTCATCCTAACCCCCCTTGAAGTCTAGCGCACACGCCCATAGCATATCCTCGAGTGTTAAAATTGTACGCTCAGTCTTGCCATCTGTCTGAGGGTGAAAGGTTGTACTAAGATTAACCTATGTCCCCAATCCTTTCTGGAAGGACTTCCAGAAGTTGGCGGTGAATTGTGCTCCTCTATCAGAGATAATAGATACTGGGACACCGTGTAGCCTAACAATCTCCCTAATATAGATCCCTGCATAGTATTCGGTCGTAAAAGTATCCCTGAATGGTAAGAAGTGTGCTGATTTTGTTAGTCTATCAATAATTACCCAAAGAGAGTCAAACTTGCGACGCGATCGAGGTAACCCTGTAATAAAATCCATAATAATTTTTCCCACTTCCACAAAGGAATGGCTATCTCCTGAACTAGCCCAGCAGACTTTTGGTGCTCAACCTTCACGTGTTGGCAGTTAGGACACTATGCCACAAACTCAGCAACGTCCTTCTTAATACCGTGCCACCAATAGATCTCCTTAATATCATGGTACATCTTCGTCGAAGCAGGGTGAATAGAATAACGGGAATGATGTGCCTCTTCCATAATCCGATGCGGAAGCCCTGCAATATCCGGAATACACAATCGACCACTATATCTAAGGACTTCATCTCCTGCTATATCAAATGCTAAAGTCTATTGATTCCGAGCCTTGGATTTGAGCTACACTAAGCTAGGATCCTCTTATTGCCGTTAGTTTACTTCTACAACTAGAGATGATACGACTGTGTCCTGAATTGTTACCCCACTATCTTCTGCCTCTAACAATCTGACTCCCAAGCTATCTAACTGATGAAGCTCTCGCACTAGCTCACGCTTCTCAACACCTAAATATGATAAACTACCCATAGATCTTCGACTGAGGACATCATCTAGCACATTCGCCTTTCCTGGATGATATAAAATATCCACGTCGTAGTCTTTCAGTAACTCAAGCCATCGACGTTGTCGCAGATTTAACTCCTAATGTCTGAAGATATATTGAAAGCTTTTATGATCTTTGAAGATGTCAACATGAATGCCATACAAATAGTGTCTCTAGATCATTATTGCTTGTACAACTGTAGCCAACTCTAAATCGTGGGTCGGATAGTTCTTCTTATGCTTACTCAACTGGCTAGAAGAATATGAGATAACCTTACCATGTTGCATTAGAACACATCCCAACCCAACACCAGAAGCATCACAATCACATAGCCTTCTGAACCGTCTGGAAATTCAAGAATTGGTGGTGATGTCAACCTGTCGTTCAGCTCCTAGAAACTATGCTTGCAAGCCTCAGTCCACTGGAACTTAGCTTCTTTTTGAGTCAGCTTCGTTAATGGGGCTAAAATTGAAGAAAACCCGTCTACAAACATTCTGTAGTATCCAACTAACCTTAAGAAACTATGAACCTCAGTTGGAGTCATGGGTCTAGGCATAGACCTTACAGCCTCAATCTTTTGTGTATCAACCGCAATGCCTGCATCTGATACAATATGGCCTAAGAAAGCTACAGAGTCCAACCAAAACTCACACTTAGAAAACATTGCATAAAGTTCTCGGTCTCGAAGAACCTGAAGGACTGCTCGGAGATGATTTGCATGCTCATCTTTTGAACATGAATAGACGAAAATATCATCAATAAATACAATCACAAACAAGTCTAGATACGACTTGAATATACTATTCATCAGGTCCATGAAAACTGCTGGGGCATTAGTTAATCCAAAAGACATTACCAAGAACTCAAAGTGTCCATATCTAGTTTTAAAAGATGTGTTTGGAACGTCTATTTTCCGAACTCGTATCTGGTGGTACCCTGATCTTAAATCAATCTTTGAGAAACACTTAGCACCTTGTAACTGATCAAACAGGTCATCTATCCTCGGAAGGGGATACTTATTTTTATAGTTGCCTTATTCAGATGTCGGTAATCGATACACATTCTTAGTGAGCCATCTTTCTTCCGTACGAACAACACTGGTGCACCCCATGGTGAAGCACTAGGCCTAATAAAGCCTTTATCCAGAAAGTCTTTCAGCTGATCCTTCAACTCTTTTAGCTTAGAAGGAGCCATTCTATAAGGAGGGATATATATGGGTTGTGTACTTGGTAGCATATCGATAGCAAAGTCAATTTCCCATTCTGGAGGGATACTAGGGAGCTCGTCTGGAAATACATCTAGAAACTCATTAACTACTGGAATAGATTGAAGAGTCAGTGGTTCTGCATCTATATCATGAACATGAACAAGATGATAAATACAACCCTTGGTAATCATCCTCCTCTCCTTAAGATAGGAAATAAACCTACCTTTTGGCGTTGCTATATCACCTTTCCATTCCCAAACTGCCTCTCCTGGAAAGTGGAATCCAACAATCTTTTTCCGGCACTCAACATTAGCATTACAAGACGCTAACTAGGCCATACCCATAATGACATCAAAATCAACCATCTCTAACTCTACGAGTTCTACAGAGGTCTGACGGTCGACAATTTATACCGTGCAACCTTGATAGACCCTCCTAGCAACAATAGACTCACCAATAGGTGAAGATACAATAAAGGGTCGATCTAATGACTCTACTACTATACATAACTTCCCCGCAATAAATGGAGTAACATAAGACAAAGTAGATCCAGGATCTATCAAAGTATAAATACAATGGGAACAAACAATCAATGTACCAGTCACAACTTCTGGTGATGACTCTGAGTCCTGTCGGCCAGTTAATGAATATGTACGGTTCTATCCACTACCAGAACTAGATGCTCCCTCTCTTCCTCCACCTCTACCTCTACGTGCTGAAGTTTGGGGTCCACTCCCTATAGACTGTGCTGATGAGGAGACCTATTGTTGACCTGATCGACTGACCTATACCACCCTGACCTATGGTAGGGCAGTTTCTCCACCGATGCCCCTCTTGTACACAAGAATAAAAACCTGTGGAATCTTGTCTGCACCTCCTGAATTGCATCCTACCACAGGTAGCACAATGCGGCGGGGCTGTCTTAGCCTGGCCTGAACCCCTCTGCTGTTGTGAGCCTGATGCTCGTGAACCCTCACCTGGGCCTCACTATTCCTGATGATCAAATCTACTACCCTGGAACTGTTGTGGTGGAGGTCTAGGTGGCCTAATTGAATATCGAGGTCTGGGACCACCCTGAAAATATCCATGCGAACCAGCGGGCCTAGCCCTCTTCTGTATCTCTCTCTCGACCCTCTCACTCATATACTGTAAAATTTGGCGATCCTCTATGCTTTGTGCAAATGCCTGAATTTGCGAGATATCCATATTATCATTTAGTGCAGCGGTATAACAAGCATCGATATAGTCTGAGTCGAGCCCTCCCACAAATCTAAGCACCTTATCGTGCATCATATCAACAAATGCTACTGCATATCTAGCGAATGAATTAAATCTCAGCCCGTACTCTCGGACACTCATGCTGCCCTATCGGAGGTTCAGAAACTAGTCCACCCGGCTATCCCTAATCTCTCGAGGCAAATAGTAATCTATGAAAGCTTCTGTTAAGCTATCCCAAGTGGGTAGGGTTGCATATTTTCCCCTAGATCTCTCCCAATTGTCGTACCACAATACTGCAACATCACGCAATCGAAATGCTTCTAACTCAACCGACTCAGTCGCTGAGGCATGCATGACTCTAAAGATCCTTTGAAGATGATCAATAAAGTGCTAAGGGTCTGCTCTGCGATATGTCCCTGTAAACTATGGAGAATTCAAAGTAAGAAATTCACGAACTCTCGAACTTCTGGGCCCTTCATAAGGTCCGGCAACATCTGGAGCAACTGGTTGGCACTATGCAACTACTAACTGTGCTAACATACATACTGCACTCTTGAAATTCTGATCAGATGGAATAGGAGGAACTAGAGGTGGTACTGCTGGTGGAGTCGGAAGTCCTGTAGCCCTCAGAGGCTCCTGAAGCGGTGGAGAAGCTATAGGGGGCTGAGAAGATGTCTCCCCCTGGGTCTCTCAATGGGCTACCTCCACATGTGGTACCTTGCCGGTACCCTCGCTTGCAGTTGTATCTAGCCCATGGCTAGTTGTGGTCTGTGTAGTGTCAGTCATCTCTATATGCATACAAGTATCAATTATAAGCCAAAAACCTCAACCCTTAAGATACCGCTCTATAGCACAAGGTGAGCAAAAGAAGGATAGTCATTCTAACATGCCCGGTAGCTTCTTGCTTATCGAATGTGGTGCATAACACATTTATAAACAAGACTCTTCTAGACATGGCTTGCAGACTCCATAAGATACGACGTTGCTTTGATACCAAGTTTTTCACGCTCCAGACTCGAGGGGCGCAACTAGGTCCTAATGCCAAAACTCAGGTTCAAGCGGACCCTGCTGAACCATTTGCTACTACCGCATGGCAGCCACACACAATCAAGAAAACAAACAAGTATATCTCGGCTTAAACCTAACCCCTCTGCCGGCAAGGCCCCTGTCAATTGATCTATAAAAGAAACAGCTACTCCCAGGAGATCATGTAAATAAATAGCCAACTAGCATAGCAGTCCTGATTGGGCCGTCGAGGCCACCATGATATCTATACCAAAACTAAAACCAGGTATATATCAATACAATACATCAAACAGCTCACAAGCTTCAGCAAACCAACAACAGAGGCCAGTATGGCCATAATGTAGCTATACAGCCCACACACTAGTCTGCAAGCCTCGAAGAGTAGTAAAGATTAGCGGGACAAGGCCCCTGCCTACCCATAAAGATATATACAACAAAAGGTAACAAACCTTCCAACTCTGGCAGCTCCAGAAGAAAGGGGCTAGCCAACTAGATAAAAGTCAATCCTACTGCTGAGGAAGTCTACTCGGTCATCTGGCAGGACCAGCATGCATGAATGCGGCGCCCCCAAGGCAATGGGGCGTCAATACAAAATAATGTACAGAGTATGAAAGGCAATAGACTATGAGGAGGTATCCTGATATACTGGAATTATCTGATGAATAAATCAAGGATAAGATAAGTGTACTGACCTGCTCCTAAATCTAAACTTATCAAAATAATAAAACAATAATCTAACCAAGCCCCCATAAGCTCAACAAGTACAAACAGCACTCAAGACCACTTACTCAGGCCCCAATAAGCCCGGAAGGTGCCAATCAACCTATACTCCCCTATCGATAGTCCCCTATCCCTGTAGGCAGTCACATAGCCCTCTTAGGTATTAATATAACCCCGTAGGCAGCACATAGCCCTTTTAGGCATCAACATAGCTTATAGCCAACTCATAGCCCTCTTAGGCAACAACATGGCCCTGTAGGAAGCACATAGCCTTCTTAGGCGTCAATATAGCCCTATAGGCAACTCATAGCCCTTTTAGGCATCCATATAGCCCTGTAGGCAGAACATTGCCCTTCAAGGCATAGATCACATTCCTGCAACTAACAACAATAGCCCCAAGGAAAACAATAACAATCCAATCGCTAAAAGTGAGCAATTTAGTTATAAACAACCTATACAAATGGCCTCTAAGTCGTGTCCAACATAGAGACGCTACTAACTGAATAAGAATCTCAACAAGGAAGGATTATATTCACTCGAGCAGCCAACAATCAACAATAATGGCTACAAGTGTAACAAGGATAGCAACCCAATCATATTCCTCCTAAGCTTTAAGGAAACATGTCGTAAATAGGTAATAGCTTGAACATACCTTTCCAATGAACGCTCTAAAGACTGTAGTTCCTTCATGAAAGTTGTTCCTTATGTTCTGAGCTTCGCAAATACTATATATACACAACTGGTATGCACCTATAAACAATTCATAATTAATGTTAAATCGGCAGATTTTCCATATTACCCCAACTTGTCAAAACGTTCGTAGAAATTCATAAAATTAACCATAAAAGGGTCCCGACATGATTACCTTAGTTAAACAAGTGTAAACCTTGAAGAAACACCAATAACTAAAAATTTCTATCTTCAAAAACCAACTCCAAACGCGACTAATAGAAGGGAAAAACGATTGCCAGGTGTAGGGATTACATTTCTAGGCACGGGGGAAATGTTTAATGGTAGAAATCCTTAAAAACTAACCTTTATCATGCTATAAATCCATAGGAACCCTCTCTAAGCTTTCTCTCTGGTTTTGGAACTGAAATGAAATGTTTTCATGGCTTAAAATGTTAAATAGGCCGACATACCAGATTTTTGACCCGACCCGGATCCTGCCCCGACAGTCCCTAGTAAAACCCTCATAACTTTTTACTCTGATGTCGGTTTGACACGGGGTTTTTTTGCGTTGTAAACTAGACTCGTAGGCCTTCAATTTAATGGGGGATAGGCCTTCTAACTCTTGATATATTGGGAGAAAACATCCAAGACATTTGGACCAAATTTTAGAGAAATCTTTAAAAAGGAACTTACGATAACTTTCGCCAACTTTTATTTTGCCACTTACTTAACTTCAAAACCTGAGATACAACCCTTGAACACTTAAAATATGACATACCACATCATTTAATTTATTACTCACCCTCCTTGTCCTTCCACGAAGATACGAGTTAATTTAGACGTTTTGAAAATTTGGGGTGTTACATCCTTCCCCCCTTACAAACATTCGTCCTCGAATGAAAAAAAAATGAGTTAAGTTTGTCACTATCCAGGAACCTAAAATAAAAAAAGTCTAACCTAGGTGTCTCACATGACGACATAAATTGCTAAGCTCTATAGCTCCACAATAACAGTGCGAGCAAATATACAACAACAACAACAATAATAATTAGCAACAAAAATCAGATAGGTATCTTACCTCACTGCACCAATATAAAATGATATGCCATCACCATGGGATATGAAACAAGTGAGGATATTTGGACCTCATGCCATCCTTAACTTCCCAGGTCACCTTTTCTCTATTATTGTTTCTCCACAATACTTTAAACGAAGACACCTCTTTGGTCCTCAATTTACGGACCTGCCGATCTAATATGGCAACTGGAGTTTCCTCGTAGGACAACTCCTCTGTGATATGAACATCTTCAACTGGCATAACCCGAGAAGGGTCTCCTACGCACTTCCGTAGCATAGATACATGGAAAATTGGATGAACAGATTCTAGCCTTGTAGGCAATTCTAACTCATAAGCCACTCGTCATACCCTTCGAATGATCCGATATGGCCCAATTAATCTTGGACTAAGCTTGCCTTTTTTGCCAAATCTCATAACCACCTTCATAGGTGAGACTTTTAAGAATACCCAGTCATCGACGCAAAACTCTAAGTCCCTTCATCGCATATCAGAGTATGACTTCTGTCGGCTTTGAGCTGTTAGCAACCTCTCCCGTATGGGCTTGATCTGCTCCACTGTCTGTTGTACTAAGTCGGGTCCAATCAACCCTTACTCACCTACCTCAAACCATCCAATGGGGGATATATATTTTCGCCCATACAAAGCATCATAAGGTGCCATCCCGATGCTGGAATGATATCTATTATTGTATGTGAACTCTATAAGAGGTAAATGGTCATCCTATCTCCCCTAGAAATCTAGCGCACACGCCCGTCGCATATCCTCGAGTGTCAAAATTGTGCGTTCACCCTGGCCATATGTCTGAAGGTGAAAGGCTGTACTAAGATTAACCTGTGTCCCCAATCATTTCTGGAAAGACTTCCAGAAGTTGGCGGTGAATTATTCTCCTCTATTAGAGATAATAGATACTGGGACACCGTGTAGCCTAACAATCTCGCTAATATAGAGACCTACATAGTCTTCAGCCATAAAAGTATCCCTGACTGGTAAGAAGTGGGCTGATTTTGTTAGTCTAGCAACAAATACCCAAATAGAGTCAAACTTGCGACGCGATCGAGGTAACCCTATAATAAAATCCATATTAATTGCTTCCCACTTCCACAAAGGAATGGCTATCTCTTGAACTAGCCCAGCGGGCTTTTGGTGCTCAACTTTCACCTGTTAGCAGTTAGGACACTGTGCCACAAACTCAGCAACGTCCTTCTTAATCCCATGCCACCAATAGATCTCCTTAATAGCATGGTACATCTTCGTCGAACCAGGGTGAATAGAATAACGGGAATGATGTGCCTCTTCCATAATGCGATGCGGAAGCCCTGCAACATTTGGAACACATAATCGACCACTATATCTAAGGACTCCATCTCCTGCTATATCAAATGCTAAAGTCTATTGATTCTGAGCCTTGGCTTTGAGCTGCTCTAAGCTAGGATCCTCTTGTTGCCGTGATTTTACTTCTATAACTAGAGATGATATGGTTGTGTCCTGAATTGTAACCCCACTATCTTCTGCCTCTAACAATCTTACTCCCAAGCTAGCTAACCGATGAAGCTCTCGCTCTAGCTCACGCTTCTCAAGACCTAAATATGATAAACTACCCATAGATCTTCGACAGAAGGCACCAGCTACCACATTCACCTTTTGCTAGATGATATAAAATGTCCGCGTTGTAGTCTTTCAGTAACTCGAGCCATCGACGTTGGTGCAGATTTAACTCCTTATGTCTTAAGATATATTGAAGGCTTTTATGATCTTTGAAGATGTCAAGATGAACGCCATACAAATGGTGTCTCTAGATCTTTAGCGCATGCACAACTGCAGCCAACTCTAAATCATGGGTCGGATAGTTCTTGTCATGATTTCTCAAATGCCTTGAAGAATATCCGATAACCTTACCATGTTGCATTAGAACATATCCCAACCCAACACCAGAAGCATCAAAATACACCGCATAACCTTTTGAGCCGTCTGGAAATGCAAGAACTGGTGCTGATGTCAACCTGTCCTTCAGCCCCTGGAAACTATGTTTGCAAGCCTCAGTTCACTGGAACTTAGCTGGTTTTTGAGTCAACTTCGTTAATGGGGCTGAAATTGAATAAAACCCCTCTACAAACCTTCTGTAGTGCCCAGCTAACCCTAAGAAACTACGAACCTCAGTTGGAGTCATGGGTCTGGGCCAAGTCTTTACAGCCTCAATCTTTTGTGTATCAACCGCAATGCCTGCATCTGATACATTATGGCCTAAGAAAGCTACAGAGTCCAACCAGAACTCACACTTAGAAAACTTTGCATAAAGTTCTCGGTCTCGAAAAACCTGAAGGACTGCTCGCAGATGATTTGCATGCTCATCTTTTGAACATGAATACACCAAAATATCATCAATAAATACAATCACAAACAAGTCTAGATACAGCCTGGATATACTATTCATCAAGTCCATGAACACTACTGGGGCATTAGTTAATCCAAAAGACATTACCAAGAACTCAAAGTGTCCATATCTAGTTCTAAAGCTGTCTTGGGAACGTCTTTCTCCTGAACTCGTATCTAGTGGTACCCTGATCTTAAATCAATCTTTGAGAAACACTTAGCACCTTGTAACTGATCAAACAAGTCATCTATCCTCGGAAGGGGATACTTATTCTTTATAGTTTCCTTATTTAGCTGTCGGTAATCGATACATATTCTTAGTGAGCCATCTTTCTTCCTTACGAACAACACTGGTGCACCTCATGGTGAAGCACTAGGCCTAATAAAGCCTTTATCCAGCAAGTCTTACAGCTGATCCTTCAACTTCTTTAGCTCAGCAGGAGCCATTCTATAAGGAGGAATAGATATGGGTTATGTACTTGGTAGCATATCGATAGCAAAATCAATTTCCCGTTCTGGAGTCCACCAAGGAGCTCGTTTGGAAATACATCTAGAAACTCATTAACTACCGGAATAGATTGAAGATTCGGTTGTTTTGCATCTATATCATGAACATGAACAAGATGATAAATACAACCCTCGGTAATCTGTAACGACCGGAGAGCACCCCCTAGTCGTTACCGGCGTATTCGACCTCTCTGAGGTCTTGTACAAGCCCTTAGCATTCGTCATAGCATTATCATAGAAAAATAGCAAAAATTTTAAAACTTTTCATAATATAAAACAAGACTTAAAAGTCACCTCATTAAACATTTAATACACAATCGGAATACTACGTGTCAAGGTAGCCATCCTAAAACACGACTACAACGCAAGAGGGACACATCCCTTACAATACAAAATAAACTACTATCTAGTACATTGAACTTAAGGAAACTCTTTAAGATAAAGGTCCTTGAATCTTTAAGGACACACCCGAACTTGGGAATAGTAAGCCAAGTTCATCACTTCTAGGAAAGGTCCTTTAGCCACCACCACCACCACTTGGTGTAAAACCATGAAGAAGAATTGTGTTAGTACAAGAATGCACTACGTATGATAACCATGCAAAAACATGCTTTTAAAAGGGACATTTAGTTGAAAACCATGCATCATGCCTTTTTAGAGAAACTCCATGAACCTTTAACACATTAGGCACAATATAAACCACATACATCATCATACACATGGAAACCATTCATAATAGCACATAAGTCCACTTATAACATTTTAGGCACATTCAATGCATACAATACATTATCTTCCTCTTTATCTTAACTCCTTTCCTCAAGCAACCCTTAGGGAATACTTGGTGCAATGTATCACCTTAAGGTTACCAAAGGTGAACTTACATATAGTCTTCATCAATCCAACCACATATATTCATAGTGTCATAAGCACACCATAAGACATAGTCTTCACATAGGAACCATCACCTAAGACAACCCCCAAGTCACACTAGTGCAATGTGCAGGTAGCATCCCATAATACTACTCACACCAAGTGTTCCTAGGAAGCCACCATAGACTAGGCACATCATATTCAACAAGTCATAACATCTTCATTTAACATTAGACATAAGACCAACATACTTCATAACATCATATAAGGACTCATTCATTTACTACATCATGAGTCATAACCCATTTAGTTCATATCATAG
>JAJOOS010004231.1:0-27792 GCA_029582725.1 Solanum chiquidenum | reverse complement strand
TTAGAACACAGAGTTCAAGAGTCCTAGGGTGTCTATGAAGCCGTGTCTATAGAGTATTAGTTATAGGTGTGAAGCACGCCACATCTATAATTAGGAGGTTACGACATTTAGGAATTATCTCATTTCTTTCATACTTTTTTTCATGCGATATAGTTCAACTCTATAAAAGTTTCTTTCTAATTTGTGCTTGTGCGTATCTTTCAGATAATGCCTCCATGAAGAGTTGTTCGAGGTCGTCCTGCTAGGAGCAATGTTGATCCTCAGGTTCAAGGGGTACTCATTGCACCAGAAGTGCAACCCCAAGAAGAGGTCACTAATGGTGAGTTCTAGGATGCTATTCGGATGCTGAGTCAAGTTGTGACCAACCAAGCTGGACAATAGAGAGGGAATCAACAAGATGTGGCTGATACATCCAGTATCCATGATTTCTTGAGGATGAATCCTTCGGACTTCACCGGTTCAAGTGTCACTGAGGATTCAGAAAACTTTGTAGAAGTGTTGCAGAAAATGTTTGATGTGATGCATGTTGCTGATGTTGAGTGTGTGGAACTAGCTGCATACCAACTGAAAGGTTTTTCCAGAGTCTGGTACAACCAATGGAAGAAGACTAGAGTTGAAGAGGCACCAAATGTGATTTGGGTTGTGTTCGAAGAGGCCTTCTTGGGGAGTTTCTTTCCCTTGAGCTGAGGGAGGCGAAGGTAAGAAAATTCCTGAAGTTGAAGCAGGAACACATGAGTGTCCATGAGTATAGCCTCAAGTTTACTCAATTGTTCCGTTATGCTCCAGAGATGGTTGCTGATATGAGGAGCAGGATGAGCTTATTTGTATATGGGTTGTCTCATCTGTCAAGCAAATAGGGTAAGGATGCGATGTTGATAGGGGACATGGACATATCAAGGATTTTGATCCATGTGCAGCAGGTTGAGGAATATAAGTCTGATCCGGACCGCAAGATGTGTCTTGGAGTCGCTGGGCTATTCGCCCCAGCCGGGCGACAAAAGCGATAGGGAAGAGTTTCGCAACAAGAAGGCTAAGACAGCAGGTAATGAGTTTGAGCAGAAGAAGAGTAATGCGAACCAATCATCTTTTTAACAAAATCCAAATAGACATGCTCCATCATCTGCTAGTGCATCTGCATCAATGAACAAAGGTGAGTTCACAAACCAGAATTCACAGAACTTCAGAGCTAGACATGCTCAATCTCAAGGTAGTGTGGCATAAGGGGCCAACTGGACTCCTGCATGTGTTAAGTGTGGTAGGAACCACCCATGAGCGTGTCGTGATAGCTCTACTGGTTGTTTTAAGTGTGGTCAGGCAGGTCACTTCATGAGAGAGTGCCCTATGAACATGCAGGGAAATGGTAATGGGGGCAATAAAGCCTAATCTTCTTCAGCAGCTTCGCCAGACAGGGTTGTACCTAGATGAGCTACTTTAGGGACAGGCGGAGGAGTAAACCGTCTGTATGCTATCACAAGTCGTCAAGAGCAAGAGAATTCACCTGATGTTATCACTGGTATGATCAAAGTCTTTACTTTTGATGTATATGCATTGCTTGATCCAAGTGTGAGTTTATCTTTTGTGACTCCATATATCACTATGAGATTTGATATCCTTCCTGAGCGACTTCTTGAACCCTTCGGTGTTTCCACACATGTTGGTGAGTCTTGTCTAATTGAGAGAGTTTCTCGTGATTGCACCATTTTTGTCAATCGCAAGGACATTATGGATGACTTAGTCAAGTTAGATATGGTGGACTTTGATGTTATTCTAGGTATGGACTGGCTTCATGCTTGTTATGCCTCAATCGATTGTAGAACTCGAGTAGTTAAGTTCCAGTTTCCTAATGAGTCAGTGATTGAGTGGAGGAGGAGTAGTTCAGCAGTTCCTAAGGGTCATTTTATTTTGTACCTTAAGGACATAAAGTTAGTTTCAAGGGGTGCATCTATCACTTAGTCCGAGTTAATGACTCTAGTGTTGAGACACCACCTATTCAGTCAGTTCCAGTTGTGAGTGAGTTTCTAGATGATCTTCCCGGAGTCCCTCCTGAGAGAGAAATAGACTTCAGTATAGATATTCTTCCTGAAACTCGTCCTATCTCTATTTCACCATATATAATGGCTCCAACTGAGTTAAAAGAGTTAAAGAGCAGTTGAAATATCTCCTTGATAAGGGATTTATTCGACCTGGTATCTCACTTTGAGGTGCTCCGATCTTATTTGTGAGGAAGAAAGATGGTTCACATAGGATGTGTATTGATTACCGCCAATTTAACAAGGTTACTATCAAGAATAAGTATCCCCTTCCGAGAATTGATGATCTTTTCGATCAACTTCAGAGTGTCACCTTTTTATTCTAAGATAGACCTCAGATTTTGCTATCATCAATTGAGAGTAAGAGAAAGTGACATCCCTAAGACAACATTTAGGACCCACTATAGTCATTATGGTTTCTTGTCATGTCTTTTGGTTTGACTAATGCTCCCACAACGTTCATGGACCTTATGAACAAAGTGTTTATGCCTTATATTGATATGTTTGTTATCGTATTCATTGATGATATTTTTATTTATTCGAGGAATGAGGGGGATCATGTTATTCATCTCAAAGTAGTTCTCCAAACTCTCAAAGATAGAGAGTTGTATGCCAAATTTTCCAAGTGTGGGTTTTGGCTTGAGTCGGTGGCGTTCTTAGGCCACATTGTTTTTGGTGATGGGATTCGAGTAGACACTCAAAAGATTAAGGCAGTGCGAAACTGGCTTAGACCCACATCTCCAACTGATATTAGGAGTTTCTTGGGATTGGCTGGCTATTAAATGAGGTTTATCGAGGGATTTCATCTATTTCATCCCCGTTGACTAAGTTGACTCAGAAGAAAACAAAGTTTCAATGGTCCGAAACTTGTGAGAAGAGCTTTTAGGAATTGAAAACTAGGTTGACAACTTCCCAGTGTTGACTTTACCATAAGGTACATAAGGCTTTGTTGTGTATTGTGATGGGTCCAGAGTTGGACTGGGTTGTGTATTGATGCAGAATGACAAAGTTATAGTTTATGCATCCAGACAACTTAAGATTCACGAGAAGAATTACCCAACCCATGATCTAGAGTTGGTTGTTATAGTGTTTGGTTTAAAAATATAGCGTCACTATCTTTATGGTGTTCATGTATATGTGTTCACCGATCACAAGAGTCTTCAGTATGTTTTTAGTAAAAAAGAGCTTAACCTCGGACATATGAGGTGGTTGGAGTTACTCAAGGACTATGACCTGAGTATAGCATTACTATATTTATGGTGTTCATGTAGATGTGTTCATCGATCACAAGAGTCTTCAGTATGTTTTCAGTCAAAAAGAGCTTAACCTAAGACATATGAGGTGGTTAGAGTTACTCAAGGACTATGACATGAGTATTCTCTATCACCCAGGGAAGGTTAATGTTGTTGCTGATGCCTTGAGAAGATTATCTTTGTGTAGTATTGCCCATGTTGAGAAAGGCAAGAAAGAATTAGCCAAGGATGTATACAGACTTGCACGATTGGGAGTCTGATTAATGGATTCCAATGAAGGAAGAGTAGTGGTAATGAATGAGGTTGAATCATCACTAGTGTCCGAAGTGAAAGAGAAATAAGACCAAGACCCTGTTTTGCTTGTATTGAAGGCAAATGTTCATAAGCAGAAAGTGATGGCTTTTGAACAAGGGGGAGATAGTGTATTGAGGTATCAAGGTAGATTGTGTGTACCAAAGGTGGATGAACTCCAAGAGAGGATCATGGAGGAAGCTCATAGCTCCAGATACTCTATCCATCCTGGTTCTACAAAGATGTATCGTGACTTGAGAGAAGTCTATTAGTGGAGTAGTATGAAGAGGGGTATTGCAGAGTTCATTGCTAAATGCTCGAATTGCCAATACGTCAAGGTAGAGCACTAGAGGCCCGATGGTATGGCTCAGAACATAGATTTTCCGGTATGAAAGTGGGATATGTTCAATATGGATTTCATTACTGGTTTACCGCGGTCTCGCAGACATCATGATTCGATTTGGGTGATTGTAGATCAGATGACTAAATCTTCCCATTTCTTACCGGTAAAAACCACCGATACAACAGAGGATCATGCCAGATTATATATTCAAGAGATAGTCCGACTTCATGGAGTTCCTGTGTCTATTATTTGAGATAAAGGGGTGCAATTCACCACGTAATTTTGAAAGTCTTTCCAGAAAGGTTTGGGTTCCTAGGTAAATTTGAGTACTGCTTTTCATCATTAAACTGATGGTCAAGCAGAGCGTACGATTCAGACTTTAGAGGATATGTTGAGGGCATTTGTGATCGATTTCAAGGGTAATTGGGATGATAACTTCCCCCCTAATAGAGTTTGCGTACAACAACAATTATCACTCTAGCATCCAAATGGATCCCTATGAGGCCCTTTATGGGAGAAGATATATATCTTCTATTGGATGGTTTGAGGTTGGTAAAGCTAAGTTGATAGGACCAGGCTTGGTCCATCAAGCTATGGAGAAGGTGAAGACTATTCAAGAAAGGTTGAAAATAGCGCAGAATCGTCAAAAATCCTATATAGATGTTAGGAGAAGAGACTTAGCGTTTGGGATGGATGATTGGGTTTACTTGAAGGTTTCACCCATGAAGGGTGTTATGAGATTTGGTAAGAAGGGGGAGCTCAGTCCCCGGTATATTGGCCCTAACAAAATATCCCAGAGAATTGGCAATATTGAAGAAAAGTATGAGCGATCATTCACTTTATATACCTACTGAAAATATTGATATTAAATACAACCTATCTTATGAGGAAGTACCCGTTGAAATACTTGATCGTTAGGTTCACAAGTTAAGAACCGAATAGGTAACATCAGTCAAGGTCTTATAGATGAATCAGTTTGTTGAGGAAGCTACTTGGGAGGTTGAGGAGGATATGAAGAAGAGATACTCACATCTCTTTTGTTACAGAGAAATTCCAGACCAAGGTAATGATTTTTTGTAAAACACTCTTTTAATTGATTGTTATGTTGTGTTAAATTGCATGTTGGGTTTTGGAGCTGGGTGTTAGATGTTTCCACCCTTAGTTCTACTTAGAAGAATCCCATTCGAGGATGAATGTTCCAAGGGGGAGATATTGTAACACCTCAATCTTAGAATGAGCTAATTTTAGAAGGAACTAGATTGGAAAGAGCTAATTTGAGATTTGTGCAAGATAGTCTTCAATATTGAGTTTTGAGTCAACTTCAAACAACCATAACTTTCTGTAAATGATAATATAGGTGGCCTATAAGGAATCAAATGAAAGATCTTTGAGTCCTCTTTCCAACACCACTGAGTTTTCTAAATTCCAAGTTTAGATGAGTGAGACATGCCAGTTTGAGTTCAGCTTGTCCAAGGAAAGTTCATCCGAATTAAAGAAGGGTATTTTTATGTTTTCCTTACCCCACTAGCCTAACTCATTTTTAGTAAAATTTCAGGGGTCTAAACTGACTTGGATCAGTTTTTACAAATCCTAAATACGCTTAGGGTTTTAGAGAGAAGTTCAAGAGGAGAAAAAGGGAAAAGTTCAAGCGTTCGTTCAAGATTCTTGCGATCGTTGAGGAGTTTCACCAAGGATTCAATCTTTTCGAGATATGTAAGTTTTCATAGTGTTTAGTTCGTTCATCCACATGGCAATCATGTGATTTTCATCCTAATTTTGTTCTTGTGTTTGAATGATTTGAGTTCAAGACGAGTTCTTGAGGTTTTGTGCTTCATTCTTTGATAATGGGGTTTTGTTGAGTTCTTGAGGTGGGGATCTTGTTTATAAGCATTGTTATTGAGAGATTTCGAGTAGATTTTCATGAAATTGTGTTGGGTAAATGAATCTAAGGAAATTTTGAAAAAACCACTCGATTATAGGTGAATTAGGGCCAGAAATTGAAGAGGAAAATTTTTCGGGTTTTCTGGCAGGGGCTGGGGAGATGTGCCGATGCACCGCGCCAGCAATGCGCTAGAAAGAGTGCTCTGTAGTTTAAGGGTTGGCGCCGCGCGCCACTCAATGCGCCAGAGTCGCCTGCCCCCATCTTTTTCTGTCGTTCATCCCGTTTGAGTTCTTTTAAAAAGTACCTTCACTCTCTTCCTGATTGTAACTATTCTAAACTACATAATCATCAAGAGATCCCTTATATCATGAATCATAACTCTTGAATTCACAATTCAAATTCAAGAAAAGATTTAGAGTCAAGTTTGAGAGAGCTTTTCAAGTCTTTTTGAGAAGTCTTTTACAAACTTTTAAACTTGTTTTAAGACTTGAGTACTTGAGTTTGAGGATGAAGAGAGTTGATTTTCATTTTTCAAAATGAATATATGGGAACTAAGTATTTCCAAGAGTAAATGTTTTTACATTTAAAATGAAAGGAAACTTCAATTTCCAAATGAGTTCATGAGGAGTTTTGAGCACTATATCTTTTAAGAGAACCTTTTGAGTAATAATCTCAAAGTTTGAGGATGAGGAAATGTTTTAAACATATGAGCATGAGTTATATTATTGGGAGTAGTAGATCCACTTATTTGAGGATTTATTATATTCCGTCAAGGTATAGGATAATTCTGGAAGTGTGGGCAAGACGTTGTATCATCACATAGCTCATAGTGATGGTTGTCGGTTAGAGAATCTCCCAAATAAGAGTAAAAGAGTTATTATTGTATTTTTAAATACATTGAGTTATTATCTATTGTTTTAAAAGCTTTCTTTATAATGCATCTTTATTGCTGTTTTTATATTGAACTGAGTTGAGTATTTCTTAGTTTGAGTATCCTTGAGTTGAGTTGAGATGATGTGAGTATTTTCTTCTTTTCACAGTTCAAGCTTAAGTCTATGCTTTAGAGTTCCCCTTGCATGCTCGTACATTCCATGTACTGACGCCATTTGGCCTGCATCTTTTATGATGCAGATACAAGAGTACAGGGTCATCAACAGGCGCACTGTTGATAGCACTTGCAGTTCCAGAGTTGTTTTGGTGAGCCTCCTTGCTTCCGAAGGATTCCCATTTACTTTTCAGTTTTGTTATGTTGTCGTGGGTCTTGTCCTTACTTCGTCATTAGAGGCTTCATATAGTAGTGTTTTAAGGAGTTTTTTCCATTTCTTTGTAAAATGTTTAAGACTTAAGTTAAACAGTTATGTTATTGAACATTTCAGACTATATTGAGCTAAACTGATTTTAGTAATGAAGTTGTTATGAGTTGAGTTACTTTTGAGGTTCATTTATTGTTTAGTGAGTCTTCCGCTGAGAGTTGAGCCAGTCCTAGGGTTCACTTGGGGCCAACAATAGTTTTCGAGTGCTAGTTACGTCCAGGGTGTAGGCTCGGGGGCTGACATATATATATATATGTTTATATATACATGCGGAGAAATTTCAGAATTAGCAAACATAATAGACATAATAAGGCTCTATAGCTATAATTTTGATAATTGAGCTTCATAGCTATAATATCATTCTTTATGGAGGTTGCGGTTGTATATTTCTACCCATTTGTATATTTTGCTTGTGAATATAGAAATAGGGTAAGCATATATAAATTCTGTTTTTATACATTTAGGAGTTTCTTAAAACGACATTTGTATATTTCGTTGCCAATATACAAACATGGTAATTTATTATGATTTTTCATAAATCGTATACAAATAGCTAGAGTAAGTATATACAAAATTCTATATTCATACAATTAGGAACCAAATTATACAAATTCATAATTTATACAAATCAGACGAATTATAAAAATCTAATGAATAACAAGATTGGGCGAAACTATAGCTATGAATTAGAATTTCCCTAAACAGTAGTTATAACATTTAATATGATTTAATTGTTTGATAGTCTACACAATTTTTGAGAAAATTTCATAAATAACAAACATAATAAGGCTCTATAGCTATAGTGTTGATAATTGCGCTCCATAACTATAAATTTGTTTGCTATGGAGGTTGCAGTTGTATATTTCTGCATGTTTGCATATTCCGCTTGTGAATATGCAAATAAGGTAAGTATATACAAATCTGTATTTATTCATTTAGGATTTTTTTAGAACTCCATTTGTATATTTCGCTTGCCAATATACAAACATGACAATTTATTATGAATTATTCATAAATCGTATAAAAATAACTGAGGTAAGTATATACAAAATTCTGGATTTATACAATCAAGAACCAAATTATACAAATTCTGGATTTTACAAATCAGACGAATTATACAAATCAGGTGAATTATACAAATCAGGCGAATAGCAAGATTGGGCGAAACTATAATTGCGAAATAAAATTTCCCTAAATAGTAGCTATAACATTTAATATGATTTAAATGTTTGCTATTTTGCATAATTTTCCTATATATGTATATACCTTGTGTTTTGAAGTTTGCTAAAAATTGAAATCTTGGACAACATATTAAGAACTTAGTAAAATACTTGAACTATATTTTGATTTGATAAAAAACATAAAAACAATCAGATTTTGATAAGCGGATCAATTTAGAAAATCTGAAATGGGCCTGCTATTAAACTCATTATACAATTATATTAATTTTACAAGAAAAGTAAAATATTATGCCCAAAAATCATCCTTGTTTAACGAAAAAATTAGCTAACTAGTTAAAATTCCTAACATATTTATTAAAAATAACTATGGGTTAAAATAATTATTAAAAAAATGAATATGTTAATTATATAGCAAATAAAGTGTATCATAATATAATTCCTTTTATTTCTCAATTGAGGTCCACTTTTGGTTAAGTTTGACTTCATTACCCACAATTCTCTCTCATGTGTTTTACCCAAATTCTCAGAGGTTGGGCGGGGTGAAAAAATTTGAATTATATTTCAAAAATAAAATTTTAATTTGTTAATTTTTTTGGTTGAGGGAAGGGGCTGGTTGGGGGGGGGAAGCCTGTTATACAACCCCAAGTATAACATGCATCATTACACTAGACATTTAAGTCAACATTCTTCATTAGCTTCATTAAGAGCACTTTCATTCATTAGTCATTAGGACCTTAGAGAACTCACTATAGCCCTATCAAAGCCTACTCGTGCAATGCATGGATAGCATCCCATACTACCACCCACACTTCATAGAACTTCTCAAGAAATCATAATGCACATCTCACATGATGGGAATAGGCATTAACCGACATAGACCATGAGAGCAAACCATGGAATCCGGTGCCATATGGCCTCATACCATAAATAGGTGGTCTACTTGCCTAAGGTAGGACCGGTAACATTTTAGCGTAGGTCGAAACCACTAGCTAATATCCTATGTGGGCACATAGTTATGGGATAGAAAGATGTTCATTGGAACCCTAGCCTAACGTTTGGGAGAGTTTCCATCTTACCATATCCACTCGGTGCTTAGCCTCCATTCTCATAGAGTATTTCATTTTTCATTAACATTATTGTACTTGAGAGGGCTACCAACATTAGGTCTACCAACCCATGTACATTACACAAGAAAGGGCCACCACCATTAGGTCTACCGATTCAAGGTACATTAAGGATATCTCATTGACTTTCCAAGAAGGGTGCCATCAACATTGGGCCTACCGATACAAGGTCATCATTTCACACATGAAAGGGCTACCAACACTAGGTCTACCGATTCAAGGTTTATCATCAACATTCATGAAAGGGTGCCATAAGCCTACCGATCACAAAGTTCATTAACATCATTTGTGGAAGGGTGCCCTAAGCCTACCGATTCATATTCATCAAGTCAAGACACATTCATCATACAAGAAGAGGATGCCTAAGCCTACCAATTCAAGACATAGTTTCACATTATAGAAACCCTTCACATTCCATCATCAACATTCATAAGTGTCAAATTGAGAAATATCCATTCAATAATAACAAAATTACATTCAAGATATGATCATATTACCTTCATTAGATTCACATTCATATACAAGACATCATGATAATGCTCAATTCCACATACTATGCCCTTCAAGGCCATGAATCTCAAATCACCAACACACCAACAATTCACTATAATTAAGGCATGGATAATGATACAATTCAATAACCCAAAGTAATTTAGACAATTTCTATTCACATGCTTTCATATTAAACAAACGCACTTCATAAAGGCACAATTTAGGAATTGAGAGAATTCATGGGTTCATAGAGTAATTTTATCATAAATCATCAATTAAACACTAATACAATCATAATTTTTCATTAATAATCATTTGAAAATGTTTGATGCAGGAACCCATGAGATTTAGTAAAAACCCTAGATTTTTGGTAAACTTGAAACCTTGGAAATTGACTCCTTGAATGAAAAGTTAGACAAGGATGAAGACTACCATACCTTGCTATTGATTCCCCATGAAATTTTGAGGAAGAAACACCTTGAATCCACAAACCCTAGCTTCAATGACTCTCTTCTTCTTCCTTGAGTTTAGAGAGAGAATTTTTGGAAGGAGGAACTCTTTGTTTTGATTTGGGAAATAAGGAGTAAATGGCTTGTTTAAAAACTTAAAACTATATATACTAGTGATATAAACCATTTAAAATCAACCCCACATCATTACAACTTAAAACACAAATTTACCAAAAAGACCCTCACTTGACAGCCCCATCCAGGCACCACGGCCACTTGGACGGTTCGTGAAGGGGGACCACGACCTGTGGTGGCGCCCGTGGTCCTCTAGGCAGTATCTCTTTTTCACTTGACAAGCCTTCATGAGGCCAAGGCATGACCATGGGACCTCCCACGATTCGTGGTCAAGACCACGAGTCGTGGTGAAGGTCGTGGTCTAGCCTTAAACTCATGGATGCAAGGCATTGGAGCCTTGACACCAAGTCACTTCCACTCCCAACTTCATGCCTCGTCAAGGGCACCACTGCCTATGGTGGTGCCCGTGGTCCCTTGACCAGTAACACCTCAACTTTACACCATCTCTACCAAGCTAAGGCAACCCCACGAGCCTTCCCATGGCCTGTGGTCATGACCACGATCCATGAAGTGGCTCGTGAAGAGGAGCCTTGACTTGGCACCAAACTAGGGCACACTGCCTTGCAACCACGGGTGTCACCATGACTCGTGGTAGCCACCACGGGTCGTGAAGACCCTCGTGGTCATGCTAGGTCAATTTTAGGCAGCCTTGGCCCCCTAGCCATGGCCTTCACCCAAAACATTGGTCCTTGCCCTTAACCCTCGACGTTAACTCACACGTTTAGGCTCTAGTTTCACTTACTCATTTTTAGGGTCGTTAAAATTACCAAGTAGTGAAGAAGTTCGAGCAACTGTCTTTGAGCTCAATAAAGATAGTGCATGTGGTCCAGATGGATTCTCTGGAGAGTTCTTTCAGGCAAGTTGGGAGATCATAAAGAAAGATATAGATAAGATGGCGATAGCTTTCTTCTGTGGGTATGAAATACCAAGATATGTTACTCATACAAACTTGGTGTTGATTCCAAAGAAGGAGACAATGGTTAATTTCACAGACTTGAGACCTATTAGTCTTAGCACATTCATGAATAAGATTATTTCCAAGGTTATCCATGAAAAAATTCCAAAGGTATTACCCAAAATTATCTCAAAAAATCAATCAGGTTTTATGAAAGGGAGAAATATTGCTGAAAAATGTGTTGCTAGCTCAGGAAATAATTAGAGATATCAATAAGAGAATACGCATCACAACGTGTTTGTCAAACTGGATATGACCAAAGCATATGATAAGGTGTCATGGGTATATTTAACAAAGGTGATGAGAAAGTTTGGGTTTGGAGAAAAGATGATAGATATGATTTGGAGTTTGTTGTCCAATAATTGGTATTCAGTGCTAGTTAATAGACAATCCTATGGTTTCTTTGCATCAACTAGAGGACTGAAATAAGGAGATCCATTATCTCCCACTCTATTTATAATTGCATCAGAAGTCCTTGCAAGAAATTTAAACAGTCTTAAGAAGGACAGGGAATACATTGGGTTTAGGCTACCCAAGTGGAGTGAGCAGATAAATCACATATCTTATGTGAATGACACCATTTTTTTCTCTCAGTTCATAAGAAGTCAGTTAAAAAGATGATGAAGATTCTAAAGAAATATGCGAAGGTGTTTGACTTGTCAAAAAGTTTCATATATCTACATGATAAGGTGACAATAGTGGTGAGACAAAGATTAATGAAGCTAACAGGAATAGGGCAAGGTACTTTTCCTTTTACTTATTTAGGGTGCCCTATATTTTATGGGAGGAAGAAGAAAATGCATTTTGAGAATATGGTAAAGAATGTTATGGGAAAAATGATGTCATGGCAGAACTAATTGCTCACATATGGGGGAAGATATACATTAATAAAGCATGTATTACAATCCATGCCAATTTATGTAATGTCAACAATGAACCCTCCAAAAGGAGTTATTGATTAGATGCATCGAATTATGGCTAAGTTTTTTGGGGGGTATTCAGAAGGTGCTAAAAGGAAACACTGGGTTGCTTGGATAGATTTATGTATACCCAAAGAAGAGGGAGGAATTGGTTTTAGATCATTACATCATGTTGTTGATGCACTTTTTGCAAAACTTTGGTGGAACTTTAGGACATCTACAAACTCTCTGTGGAATGCATTAATGTGGAATAAGTATTATAAGAAGTGGCATCCAGTATTGGCTCATGGGTTAGGGGTATCACATAGCTGGGGAAAGATGATCAAGATAAGGGAAGAAGTTGAACATAACATTTGGTGGCAAGTCAAAGCAGGTAATTCTAGTTTCTGGTTTGATAACTGGACAAAATTGGGAGCTCTATATTTTGTGGAGATGGACATGGAAGGAGAGGAGGAAATTGAGGTGAAGATGTTTGTGAATAATGGGGGATGGGATAGAGCTAAATTAGAACAATATCTGACCTAAAAAATGGTGGACTATATTTGTGAAAACATATCTCCCTTAGAGAATGAGGAACTTGTAGATAAAGCATGGTGGATGGGGAATACGAATGGAAGATTCTCAGTAAAATCAACTTGGGATATTATTAGGAGCAAGAAGGAGGTACAAGAGGTATACAAACATAAATAGATGACTGGGATTCCTTTTAAAATTAATTTCTTCCTATGGAGAGCTTGGAAGGGGAGGATTACTACAGATGATAATCTGCAGAGGATGAGGATTAACATGGTGTCAAGATGCTGGTGTTGTGAGGGATACAATCAGGAAACTATGAGCCATCTTTTTCTAACAGCTCCCATAACTGTAAGGCTATGGAAGCAGTTTGCTAATTTTTCAGGGATAAATATTGACGGACTTCAATTACACCAACTAGTCAAGGAGTGGTGGAGTGTGCACATAACATATAAGCTGAGGCAGGTATATAAGGCAATTCCAGCCTTAATTATCTGGGAATTGTGGAAGAGAAGGAACACCAGGAAATATGGAAAATACACAACTTTTTATGTAATGGTGCAACACATTCAGACAACTATACACCATATGCTTAAAGGTTTATATCCATGGTTGCGAGTACAAGAACATGATTGGAAGGAGATGATTAACACTTTGGAAAGATATAACCCCAAGTTGCACCATTATGTGGTGAAATGGGAATTACCAGTACAAAGTGGCATCAAGTGCAATACAGATGTGGCAAGTAAAGAAAATCATGGACCTAGTTCTTATGGGTTCTGCATAAGGAATCATCATGGTGATTTATGTTATGCGCAAGCTGATGTACTAGGACAAGCTACTAATACGCAAACATAAGCTAAGGCAATATTGGAGGCGTTAAGATTCTTGGCGACGATAGTTGTAGAAGAGAAAATCATAGAAACAGACTCCCTTGTGATGATTAAGGTCATCAATGAAGTCTGGAAAGTGCATTGGGAAGTAGTAGAGGTGGTGGAAGAGATCAAGGAGGCAGTGTCAAAACAAGGTGTAAAACTACAACATATCTTCAGAGAGGGCAATCAACTAGCAGATTATCTAGATAATAATGCAGCGGAAGAAGGCAAAAAGATGGAATTTCACAGTTTTAAAGAACTACCTATCAAAGGTAAAAAGATTCTTAATGTAGACAAGTATCAAATACCAACGATTAGGGTAAAAACAAGAAAGATTACATCACAACAACCATGACATATCAGAAAAGTCAAGTGTATGAATATAAAAGGGATTGCAACACATCGAGATTCAACAACAGTATGAAATACAAAAAGGTATGCCGAAGACACAAACATTAAAGCGACTAATTGGAGAAGCTGCGTTTCGAACGGCAAATACAAAGAGGAAGAAGGTATCATAAAGAAGGAAAGGAAAAAGATAGAAAAGTGAAGATGAAATTTGTACCTTGGTTCAGTGAAGATCCGTAAGTGAAATGGATTAAAATAGATGGTGAAGCCACAAGAGGAAGCGGAGGAAATGGAGGTGCCGGTGAGAGGTGCCGGTGACAATGAAAACACCTTGGGATTGTTGAGGAATTTAGAAAGAGATGCAAAAATTAGGAAAGCATACAGAGGAATAGATAGAGCTGATCATAGTGGACTGGGTCAAATATTTTTTAATGCTTTTTGAGATTTGTAATATTTAATTTTGATAATTAATAAAATGGTGTAACAACCACCAAAAATTTGTTTAAAAAAAGAAGAAGAGAGTTTTAGAAAATGTTTTCCTTAATTTTTTTAAGGGAAGTTATTTTCCTTAAATTTGAGGAAAATAAGTTGATTTGGAAAACATTTTCCAAAATATTTAAGCCAACCAACCATGAGAAAATTTGAAAACATTTTCCAGAAAATATTTTTCTTCATACCAAACACACCCTTAAACTTAGCTAGTTTTAAACACATTTGGGAGTTCCAAGCTATAAATTTTCTTGCTCCTCTTTTCCTCAATTCAAACGCCTAAGTGGGTATTGATAAGTAAATTGATAACATTAACCCATTATATATATATAACTCTTCTTCATTCTTGATTCTGAAAACTCTATCGAAGATTTGTAACACGCTATTGAATTCATTAATAAATAACGTTATTTCACACAAATAATTCTATATAAAAGGCAAAGAATTAGTTTATTGTTCAAAACTTTAAATATGTGCAAACATATGTAAAAATCAGTTAATGTATCAAGAGAACATAATCAAAATGGTAAAAGAAATTAAAGGCTAAGGAATGATGGACTCCTAATTTAGACGACTCCTACTGTTATGACAATCCTAATAATTATTGACTTGAGCTTGTTTTTGAGCCCAAACAAGTTCCAAAATGAAACTCCAGCTTTTGGATTGTGTACATGAAGATTAGAGTAATATTATAAGTTTTCGATTACGTTATACGATTGACTTCTGAACTGAGACATTATTGATGAATTCAACCTGCCTCAGAGGGATAGAAGCAATATATTCTTGTGTAGGTACAATGATATTTTTATAAAATTCTGAATTCTATCAATAGATTGCGATAATTTAAAATTGATGATTGAGGGTGTTGGTCTTCTTCATTATTAGTAGGATTTTGAAATGTGACAAATGTATCAAGAGTGTTTGAGATGGGTAATGATAAAAGGTGGTTGAATAAAAGTAAATGAAGATGGTTTATCATCGAGACTGATTGAGAGGCTATCGATTAAGGCGGTGACATAATGGTGAATTAGGTCACGATGAATTAGGAGAGCATCCTCATGTGTCATGTCAGCTTGGTACCTCAATTTCGCGCATTACAAATTTGAGCTCTTGAAGTTGACAAAATTACTATGAATCAAATAACTATTTTCCACAAATTTAATAATTTCTTAGAATCTATCTTAACACATAAATTAATTCTCAAAGTACAATCAACTACAGTTTCACTTATGAAAATTTATAAATGTTTCAATGTTAGCACCACTCATCATTCATGCCACTTTTAAAAAATAACATGTCTATCAATTTCACCACATGAGTGTATCTTGAACTCATAATATGTAGCCTACTGAAAATCTAACATTTTTGGAATCAAACTTTTTATAGATATGTGAAAACAAATATAAATAAAAGTTATCTTACAATTCAGAATTTATATCCTCTAAATTTGAATGTCATTAATGACTATAGTTTCATCATGCGCGATATAGTATTTCACGAGTTCAATCAAATTCAATAATTTTGTCTCATAAATATATATTTGTTTATTTATTATCTTCTATTTTTTTTAATATCAGGATAACCTGCAACCGTTACAATCTCTGTCATAGCCTCTACCTTTCGGGTAAGTAAGCACTCTGTTGTGAGCACTTTGTGCGCACTGAGTAAACCTCTCATTGTGTAATAGCCTGCAAACCACACCAAAAATATAAATCACACTAAGCAAGCCCTATGCGACAAACTCGACTCAGAATGCATTGAAGAGGCATCGATTCCGGATCATCCGTGTGGACCCTACAAACAAACTGAATCATCCCAAAGACAAAAATAAATAAATCAAAAAGTGAACTCACCTCTATAAATCTCACGAGTAGGCTAGCTAGCTAGCTATTTCAGAGTTGGATATACATAGGATAATGACCAACTTTCTCGTCCTACAAAACCTTATCTCTCTCTAGTCATTGGTTTTTCATTCCTAGACTTGCTCGTCTCCCACCTTCTTGTCTCCTTCATGTTCCAATCAACATCATATTTACCTTGAGTAAATCCTTGGGAATTGATTCCATTCTCCAATTAAAATGTTGAATAGTATAATGGTCATGACCAAATTATTAAAGTACCTATATAGTGATGTATAAAATTTGGCAAACCCTAATAACCCTATGATCCACATGAGTGAAGTGTTAATATATCTCTAACTTTAGGGGTTACCACTAATCGAATTAAACCGAAAAATCAAATTGAAATTTAATTTGGATTGATTTTTTGGTTTAATGTTGGGTCAATAATTTATTTTATTTGGTTTTTTTTGTTTAGTTTTGAATTAAGAAAAATAAAAATTGAAATACCAAATTATATATATAATATTTTAGTTTAGAATTAAATTGGAGTTAATCACCTTTGTCCTTTTTAATTATTGTCTCTCATTATAATTTAATTTATATTTTATGTTGGACATCTATAATTGATTTACTTTTAAGTATTGTATTTTAAGTTTTATGAACAGATTCAACCATTCAACACTGTTACAAAGATGTGAATAAGGTCGTGGACTGTTTGGCTAACTTTGGTGTACATAGAATGTTTAATGACTTTCAACAACAACGAAAAATTGAAAAACCAAATGCACACCCCTATCTAACCTCTTTTCTTTGGATCCATTTAAAGGACATGATCATAAATGTTGATATATATTAATTCTCCGACTAGTATATGAGTCACTAACAATGGGTCCACAGCTCATTTAACTAAACTTTCTATCTCATATATCAGTATCTAAGTCTAATATTAGCCAAGTTCCAATTTCTTCAACTGTATATCAATTTTGGAGGATCATACTTAACTACTCCTTCACGTAATTTTGGAAAATGACCTTTCAAGTTCCTAGATGAATAATTGATGTGGTTGAATTAAATCTATATATATATATATATATATATATATGTGGACTCATTATAATATTGAAAATAACATGTTGATTAATTTGGATTGAAGCGACAAGAAATGTGAATATATCGAAACACTAGATATAATTTTTTGCTCTTGTATTACTTCAAACCAAACAGTACAATAAGGAAGAAAGGGAAAGTTAGCTTAAATTAAGGACCAAATTAGTTCTCATCAACACTTTAATGACATAGAGTAGAAAATTTTCATGGAAATTAAAAGAATTAATTGAGACAAAATAAAATCTGTACCTGTGTTTGGTACGAAGGAAAATATTTTTGTTATCAAACACTTTGTAAAACTTAGAAAACATTTATATAGATTATTATTACTGGAGAGAATACAAGGGAAGAAAATCATTTTTCTCCTTTTAATGTAAAATATTTTTGGATATTTGATCACCAGAAAAATTAAGACTAATTTCCTAAAAAATATTTTCCACATACCAAATGCATAGTTCAATCTATAAGTACTATGATCTCTACTAACCTGGAATACTTCATGAGGAATTCAGATCTCTGGTGCTCTTACAATTTGAATAGAAGAAAATAACTTTTTCAAATCTCTTGTATCTAAAAATAAGATCTCTAATAAAAAAAACATAAAACCATTTTAGCTAGAAAATCATTTCTCTTCTGCTTCCGTTCATAGTACAAACAGGTGTAGATAATATCAATTGAACCCATACCCAAAAAAAAAGTACAACTTTAATTGATCTTATAAAGAAATCAAACTTGTTGGAAAAATCAAGAAAAGAGAAATCAAACTTTGAAAATCAAGGATGTGTTTATTGTATATGATTCCATTTAAACAAATTCAAATCTTTGTAATTAATTAACAAAGATCAAGAAGAAATTAAAACCCTAATTAATCAAGATAATTTCTTGGTTGATGAGATCCTGATCCTCCTCCTGCTTGTTCTTGATTAACTTTTTCACCTTCACTCTCTCTATATCTATGCAAATATCTCTTCAAAGCTCCAGCATAATCATCAAACCCTAATGTTCCTAAAGCCCAACAAACGTCGTCGCCGTTCACCGTTTTCCGACGCTCTTTCCGACACTTATCCGATGCTTCACCAGTCACAAATCCAATAAACTCAGACACACATTCTTGCATTGTTTCTTTTGCTTCTTTTGATATTTTTGCATTTGGTGGAAGAATATTTTTCATTATGCGACCAACGTTAGCTATAGGCAACAAACGGTCTTGTTCCCTACTGCTACCTGCTCCTTCATCGTTTGAAGAGCTTGCACCACCTATGTTTTGTTGAGACATTATTGTATGTACTGTGTCAAATGGTAGAGAGACGTCTGTAAAATGAATATATATATTCTAGTCAAACTTGGTTTTCCAAGTATTGTTTGTAATAAGGTGGCCAATTGGACTTTCATTTTACTTAAAAATATTTTCCCATCACTTTCAAATAGGTAGTGTTGAATAATGGTGTTGCTTTAACCAATCAATTGATTAGATTGAGTCGGATTCAGGATATAAATTTAACTCGTTTATCTAGAAAATGGCATAGTTGAATTTGTATATGAGGTCAAATACACGCGTCTTAGTTTAACTCGTTAGATTCAGTTATTAGCAATTAAATTCTATAAGACAAAGACTTCGGGATCGTTTTTTAGAGTGTATTAGTAAATATAATGCATGCATTAACTCTGTGTATTAGTAATACTTTGTTTGGTACACTTTTTCATGTTATTATTAGTTATACACTCTATTGTGTATTAAGGTGTGTATTGCTAATATCATGAATTTCTAGGTATTAGTAATGTGAGGGATTTTAGTGCATGCATGAGCATGGTTAAAGACCATTGCCCCTCAAAATCTATTTAATATTTTTCTCATCATAATTGTGAAGGGTATCTTTGTCGAGCCTACACCCGACACGTGGTCGGCACTCGAGAATCATTGTTGGTCCCCAAGCGAATTCTCATCCTAGCTGACTACAAGCATGGAAGACTAACTCAAGCATACACAAGTATCAAACTGAAAGAAACGTTTACCAATAATTTATTTAATCTCAAAACTCTCTGAATATACTAAGTATGAAACATAAGTTTCAAATAAAACCTTTGAAACTGAAAGATTCTTCGAAATTGTCTATCTATCAAGCCTCTACTATATAAAGATGAGTGTTGGGACAAGACCCGCGATACCTCAAAATGCTACTACCAATAACTCATAAAAACTGGAGTCCTCCAGACGCAAGGAGGCCTCACTAAAAGCTGACGAGCGGATGAAGTGATCTCAACAGAACTGTGTTGAAGATCCTAAGTATCTGAATCTGCATCATTGAAAAGATGCAGATCGAATGACATCAGTACATTGAATGATCGAGTATGTAATATAGTTGAATAACAATAACTAAACAGAAAGTCTAAAGGCAACTCAACTAAAAATATATTATATATCATGATAAAAAATCATTTAAGCTCTTACTGTAATGATGCAATAATAGCAAATACTAAACTGAAATATATATATATGCTTTATTTTACTTTGCTTTACTTTACTGGGGAGTTTCTCTAACCGACAACCATCACTATGAGCCTCGTGATGATATAACGTCTTACCCACATTGCCATAGCATCCCTATATCTTGTTAGAGTATAGAACGCAACTAAACTGATGGATCTACTAAAAAGCCTTCTTGAGGCAAGTAAGGAGTCACTCGTCTTGCAGTGTGATCCTATCTCTGTTGGTGGCGTAGGTTATGAAGTTCGAGTTATCTTAACTCTTACTCAAAATCGGTGATCAATACTACTCCTAAAATATAAATGTGTGCTCATTTAAAAGTATGCTCTGGGTTGAGATAATTTCTCAAAAGGCCTCTTTAAGAGGTAATTGAAGCTATACTATCTTTTTGAAAACTCTTTATACTTTTCTGAAAATAGTGCTCTCTTTTTCAATGTAAAAATGATACATTCGGAACCATTTAAGTTGCCTTAAACTCTTTTTGAAAATAATGCTTTAAACTTTTCTCTTAAACTCTCTTTAGTTTTCAAAATCAATGTTAGGAAAATTACTGGATCGAAATACTTTAAGTAAAACTCAATATATAGGATTCATGTGGAACTACAATCATGAATAATAATTCAAGAATTTCAATGCATTAAGTATCACAATCTCATAGTAAAACTAAGGTCAAAATCCTAGATTCAGTTTGCTACTTATCGAATTGAGATGTAGGGCGTGAGGACGAATTAGTCCAACATTATGAATAGCCTTACATACCTGATTATGAAGCTTTTAGACTAGAAACTTTGGTGGAGAAAAGCAGAACATTAGCTTTCTCGGAGGAAATCTTTGAGCTTGGAATCTTGGGGCTTGATCATGAGAGAAGAAACTCTTTTATGATGTTCTTAGAGTGAAAGAACTTGGGAAAGTCTTGGATGGAAAGTTTCTCTTTGTATTGAATTTTTAACATGAAAGTTTTAGGGTTCTTGATGGAGAAGAGGAACCCTAGGTGAGTTTTGAGAGAATTTTAGATACTTGAATGTTTAGATTGATGATTTTGATAGGAAAACTAGTTAGTTGAATGATATGCTCAGTTAATTAAACACTAAAAATGACTTAAAATAGGGTTAGAAAGCTTGGAAAAGGACCAAATAACCCTGGAACGCATGTAGGAAGTTGCTGGAAAAAAATTGCAACAAGCCTTCACAGATGGCTCTACGGTTCGTGGAACATTCCACTGTATGTAATTATCATCCGTAGAACTTCGACTTTCTGACAGGGTTTCACTAAAATGGGCATTAATATTTACTTCAAACTCAAACCAGGGCAAACTTGTTGACGTTGGAAAGAAGACTCATAGACCTTTAATTTGATAGGTCATGGGCAACCTCATTCATTATGTGCTGTGAGATATGATCATTTACAGTTGACCTAAGTGGAATCTTATATTAAAACTTAATCAATATGGGAGCTTTCAACTCAAGTTTGTGCTAGGGGATTCTTGTGACCTTAATTCATATCAAAATTCATTCTCACATTAAAGAATTGACTTTAACACCTAAGAACAATTTATAAAAATCACTCGATACGACCTTATACGCAAATGAAGAATGATTCAGATCTTAACTTAGAAATTTTTAAAATGTTACAAAACCGACTTCTTTGAATATCGCACCCAATACAAACTTTTGCAACCTTCTTTATAAGCATTGCATATAAAATTTAAACAAAATAAATAAAAAGTAATTGGCGTGATAGTATCATCTATCTATTGATGATTTTAAAATATTGTTTTCAATTTTCAAAGATATGTAACTTTTAACTAGTCCTGATGTATCGTAGAGGACTCAGACTCATGAAGACACTCTAATTAAGAGCTCAAATGTAAATTATATTATGTGCAAAATAAATTCAATTAGTGTTATATATATATATCATAAAGATGGAAGTGAAGTACATGTACATATTACTAACATAGGTTGTAGTGCAGTGATCGAATTATTTCACTCTTAATCAGAAGTTTTGAATTTGAATTATGAATATAAACAAAATCCTAATGAAAGTATCACTCCGAACGAATCCTACATTGCATGATCCAAATTTAATCTGAGCTATAATATAGATCCTGCATTGCATGATCCGAATTTAATCTGAGCTATAATATAGACTTCACATTAATGAAAAAAAAAGTATATGTATATATGAAGCGACAACGTGGTGTCTTAGTTGTAGAATATTATTGTGACATCTGAAAATGCCGACTCGTCGGCAGAGTAATGGTGGGGTCCTCTTGTTGCCTTTCTGCCAGATCCATTCAATAGCTACTAATGCTACTGCTACTAGAGCGATTTTACAAATTCTTTTCTTCGTTTTGATTTAATTTTTTTAATTTATTAAAAATAAATAAATATTTTTAATAACTTTTAATTCTAATGTTTCATGTGACATATTAAGATAATAATATCAAAGAATATTTTATATATTAAGATACTAATATAAAAAAATAAAATTACCTAGATTTCTTGTCAAATGAAAATCAGTAAAATAAAAAGACGTTAAAGTTAAAAAGTGTTCCCAAAGAAGTGGATTAACTCACGTGGTACTCAAACGGCTCCTTTATTCACCTTTCATCCAATAGTAATTTATTTATTTTTTCAAAAAAAAGAAGGGAAGAAGATGAAATCCTCTTCATCCAAACATGAAACAATATTTGGATGCCCTAAATATATTTTAGATGCTGACAAAGATTAATATATTATTTTGACACTTCAAATTCAGAACTTGAGAGAGGATCTTTACAATTTTAAGCAAGAAAATTCCTCCAAGTTCTTCCAAGAATTGTAAGTACATATAAAATAGGTTTAATATATAGTTACTAGTCAGTCTCTTAAATTAAATTTAGATATTTAATTTGAATATCTCAATTTCTAATAAAGTGGTTTAATATCAAACACTTTCGGTTCAAATTTAAGAAAAACTTTTATACATATTTTCATTCATATGTTATAACTATATAAGATATGATATCAACTTTAATTATATACATTAATCTCAAAGTAGAAAATGTATGATTTTTTCCGGTTTATTGAGGCGAATGTATAATTAAAAGAGATAACATATTTTATGTAGTTACTTAACCACCTAATAGGCAAATGAATACAAAAAAGAAAAAAAATTGAATCAAAATTAAAATACTTTATTAGGAGTTAATGTAATTTATTGAAAGATTAACTTAATTTTAAGTGTCTAAATGAAATACGCAACAAGCTTACGAGTGCTATGTATGTACTAAACCTATAAATAAAATATGAGCCCTCCATGGCATTGCATGAAATGACATAACTAAAATTTATTTGTTTTTTGTGAGTATTATAAAGGCAGAATGGTCTGATTGACCCTTATATTTGTATGAATTTGTATTCTAAATCCTTCTACTTAACTATTTGTCAACTGAACCCTTAAATTCAATAAAATTCAATATTGTATGCCCTTCTGCCCATTGACCAAGCTTATGTGACAACTCAATTATTGAGTTGGCATAAATACGTGATATCACGCGTTTAAAGGAGCGTGAACATCAAAATTTAGACTAAATTTTTTTTTTTTTAAAATAAGAAAATTAAAAATGATTTTTTTTACTTCTTTCTTCTTTTCCTTCCCCATCAACCCTTATTTCTCTCTCTTTTCCCCCTTCCTAGCCCTCTCCAGTTTCTTTGTTCTCTTTTTTTTTTTATATATATAGTTTCTTTCTTTCTGAAAAACGATAATGTATATTGATGTAGATCTATGTTTTCTTTCAAATTTTTTGGTAATTTACAACCCATGAGGTGACGAAGATTCAATAGTTTTGAAGGATGAAATGTGATTGTTGGATATCTTTGTGAAATTAGGTAAAATGTGATATGTATAATTGTGTACAAATATTATGATATATTGAAGTACTTTAATGGTGATTTATTGGCATCAATGGTGAAAATAATTTATGGTGGTTCAAATGATGGTAGATGATTACGATTAAGATCTGCAAATGATAAATTTTTGAGAAAAATTGAACTATGATTTTTAAAAACTTGAAGGGCCTTGTCACAGCAATAGACAATGACGGCCTGAAGAAGAAAAAATATTTAAGGAGAATAGAGATGGTGTTAATGGTGGTTGTGGGTTGAGGAAGGAGAAGGGAGGGTGAGAGAAATAACTATTTTATTTTATTTTTTAAAATATAAAACTTATTATTTTGTCTTTTGTGGAGTAACATTTTTTTGTTAATAATTTAAAATTAGTTATGGAATAATTATGACATGACATTAATATATGTGACGTGGATATGACATGTCATTTAGGTAAGAGAGAATGAGCTACACGCATGGTTGGAGGGATTTAAAAGTCTCAATTTAATTGAGTTTAGGGGTTCAGCTGACAAAAGGTCAAATAGAAAGGTCCAGAATACAAACTCATATAAATATAAGGGTCCATAAGATTATTTCACCTATTATAAATTCAAATTATGCTTCCTTTGACTCACTTTCTTAGAGATATAGGGTTTGAACATCTTGTCAACTTTCAACAAACATTGTACTTTAATTTAATGGAGTAGCACTATGAAACTTCTTGTTATTTTCCTCTTTTTTGGCTGAATTCAGTCAAAGGTCTTGGGAAAAATTCTTATTCATCATAACAATTTTCTCAAATTAATATGTGGCTGCTAATTATACTAAATTTTCCTAGTTACTTCACCTAACGTTAGACAAAATTCTTCTATCTTGGAGGGCTACTAACTACTAACATTTGAAGACAAATAACTGATTAATTAATTAAATCTACCTTCAAGTTTTAATCTATAGTTGCTCTCCATTGGACAACATTTTTGACCTCTTTGTACATAAGACGTCAGAGTCTAATCTATACAAAAAAAAAATTAGTAGTAGGTAACTTTCTGCTTCAATATTTTGTAGGAAAAAATAAAATCCATAACTAAGTACACTAATCATATGAGCTAGGTAGTGTTTGAGGTTGAGTTGAATTTAAAATTTATTTTTTATCATGATTAAAGTTAGTCTTATCTTAATTCTTAATGTTAATTTATTCGATGTTAGACTCTCATATTACGTTGTTCAACAAATCTAATATGAGGGGTGAGGGTGTGGCCGCTTGGGTTGTCCCACATCAGTTGCGGAATGAGGATTTATTGTCTTGGTGTGTATTGAACATTTTCTCATAAACTAGCTTTAGGGGTTGATCAGCTAGTGAGGCCTGATACTCATTTGTATTTGTTCTTTTTCGTCAGGCTACGCATATTATATTCCACACTAATTTCATTGACGTAGTTGTTTTTTACATCTTTCAAAATTTGGTTATAGCTCAAAAAATATTTAATTACTCGATAACAAAGTATGGGTTGACAATTAGAAAATAACATGTTTCTTTATTTAATAAGTTTAACGAGTATTTAAGTTATCCAAGGTTGTCGGAACTATAAATCAATTATAGCTTAAAGATTCGTTTATAAATCATGCCAGATCAAAAGAAAAAACATACTTATGTTTCTCAATGAGATTAGCGACAAAGCACTATTGATTAATCAATTAATTAATATTAGATTAACATCTTGAATAAAATAATTATAATGTCAGGCTTAAATATTAAAAAATATACAAACTGGTGTTCATCTTATTCTTTGAGAAATCGTCTAGGGTTTTGACTTGTCATTCCACACATTGAGGAATTTTATATTAAGAGCAATTTGGTCTTCCTGTGGTTGTCCTTTACTTGTTAATTTCCTAAGTATTCAAGTTAATTCAACTTTAAACAGTACTTAATTACATATTTTAATTTAATTAAAAGTCATCGATACTTTAGAATATACAGAATATTCTATATAGTACCTTGTATCTCATGTGTTTGAAAGATTCCATTCCTTATAATGCGTTTATCTCCGCTGGCTAGTTCAATTGGTTAATACCAACACAAAATTTTCGTCGTGGAGTGGGTCCTTTAAAAATATAGGTGTTCGCCGGTCGGTTTAGATCGATTATTAATTAAAATTAAAATTAAATTAATTTAATCGGTTTTTCAATTAGTCAAACCAAATCAAATCAAATATACATTTAGCGGTTTGATTGCTATCGGTTTCAGTTCGGCTATTCAATTGTTAACCATACACAAAAATAAAAGAAACAATTCATTCAAAGGAAAAAAAGACATCAATTCATTCAAAAAGAAAAATAGTTAAAATAATTGAGATTATAGAACTTTTGACCACTGAAATTACTGTAAATAAAGCTTCAAAATTCACCACTTTGGCCTCGACAAATAAGAGACACTGACATTTCCAGTCTCATCAAGAATTACCATAGACAGTCATATACATGAAACTAATAAAATAATTGCTCTCGTCTTGAGCGTTTTTGCTTTCATAAATAAATTATAACTAAATTTGAATGAAAAAATATAGAAGATATTTAAAATTGTTCATAAAATAATATATTATGTATGTATATATAGTTATAAAATATATGTACATAATTTGTCGATTCGATTCTCTTATTTCTTTTAATTTTTTTTAACAAAATCAAAATTAAACTGAATATTATCGATATTTAAAAATGTAAAATCAACTAAACTAAATCTGAATAAAATCAATTTGATTTTATTATTCAATTTAAATCGACTTTATTCAAATCGTAAGCATCCCTACCAAAAACTGCTCCAAAATGGATCTAGAAAAATGAAGGGACTGGGTTGGTCAAAGAAACAAATGGAAAATCAATCATGTTTCTCAATTTTTCGTTATTTTGAACTTTTAAAAACTATTTTCTATATATAATTGATCCAGTCCATCTTTATTTTTCATGTATTTTTTGCGTAGATCAGAACAACTCATTTAATTAATAAACCGACGGACGAACGAATTCAACCTAGTTATCTTTTTTAACTTAAAAGGTGGAATTTTTATTTTTTTTTAAACACCTAAAACCTAGTCTTGAACCTAGGCCTCTAGGTGAATTTGAATAGCTTTAGCCACTAGACTATCTTTCTTTACTACGTCAAGGATGTTCAACAATTAATATATATCCAAAAATATTGATATTTAACATATATACTTGTAAAAAAAATTCTATGAATGTTGTTCATCTGACCCCCTTGTTAAGGTGTAACTCCACCCTTGATTCAACACCCCCCCCCCCACTCCCCCGAAACTCACCCACCCATTTTTTCACTTCTCTCCACCTCCCTCCTCCGACGATCCACAGTTGCTTTCCCTCGCCTCGCTAAGTTTGTATAATTCTTAGGGCTTCTTAGGTAACAGCAGGGGAGGATCTACATGGATCCAAGGGGGTTCGTCGAACCCCCTTCGTTGGAAAATTACACGGTATATATAGAATTAATTTTTTGATTTATATGTATATACCAAGTGATGAACCCCGATTTTCATTTAATTTTCTAAATAAATGAAAATTTTGTTTTGTTTGAAAACCTATTGAGATTTATACTATTTTATTAGATATTAAAAAATAAATTTATTTTCCATTTTTATAAAATTAAGTAAAACTTATAACATTGTTGTCATAATTAAAATTAAAAATACATTCTCTCATACTCATTTTAAGTCAAACGTTTAATTTATATTTGATTAAGGAATAATATAATTATAAGTAAGATTAAATAAATAAGAGTAATCATTAAAATTTATAAATAAATACAATTATCGCGATATTTTTCAATCTTGATAATTATTTTCTCGACGCAAATTTTATTGCTACAATATGATCGGATTTAGAAGTATT